>SHCU01000356.1:6817-20913 GCA_004307685.1 Ceratina australensis
GAAAAGATTACAAAAACGCGGTGGCTAATGACGTTGACGCGGCAACCTGTTGTCCTGTTCTTCTGAATGGGAGCATACAGGCCGGATAGCCGTGCTAATAAATGGTCCCGTCCTGCGGCGCATCTGCGTAGGAAAAACTTACGCCGAAAAACTTGAGCACCCCTCAGGGGGCATCGCGCTCACCCCCTCTTCTATGGAGGTTAGTATTATCATTATAATCGTGCACCGATGCGCTGATCAGCTGTATTGTCGTGCCAAATGCTGAGCCTCCTCTAGACGAGCCTTTGTTATCACTCCTGTCTTCTTACATGAAATATTACACCTATCTTCATGGAAAAAAATAAAATCAGTTTTTCATCGTCTCTTGAAATATTATCAAATAAATTAACGATAAGAAGAATCAAATAAACTTTCTGCGTGCAATCGTTTAGAATACTTAAAAATTCTTAAGAAAATATTTAAAAAATCTTACGTCTCTGTGAATATCATTTCTCCTAAATTTTATCACTTCAAACGTTTGATAAATGTTCCAACATTTGAAGTGACAACATTTAGGAAAAATGATATGCACAAAGATGTGAGATTCTTTAAATATTTCCTTAAGAAATTATATATAAATACTTTGCTGTACATATTTACACCAGCGGATAATAACAATTAATACGAGGTATTGTTGTCCAAATTTGAAAACCACGAAACTCCCTGTGCACCTATTGAGCTCCTGAGCGTGCTTAGCAAGTGACAGGTCGATGGCCCTCGGCGAGCCAGTGGTAACGAGAAAAATAATCACGAACCCACTTCACGAATTGCGCGTGCAAGTGCAAATAAACTTCAGCATAGAATCCCGGACAGTTCTGGTCCACGCACATGTTCCGAATTCGCGAGCTGCCGGGGGAGCTGCCACCCCACATAAGCATCACATATGTCAGGGCATCTTCGGCAGGACCCCCGTCGCCTATACACCGTCCACTGTACCTAAATGCATACATCAGGGTTCACCTATAGCAGATAGTAGAACCTACGTTGCAGTGAACACGGTTTGCTCGCAGGACACGCCTGTTCGTTACGTTTTCAATGAACCCACCCCAAAATCTAGCACGCAGAATTTGCACCGTCGAGGTGCAAGTGTATGATAGTAATTATCTGTAGGCATGATTCTCTATTTGATTTTCATTCACGAGAGGAGATACTTTATTTGTATTTAAATTTTATTAGTGATGTGTTATTATTTGGAATGAAGTAAAAGAATAATTAATATACTAAGGATTTTATGCATTTGTAGAAAATGTATATGCTATCTATAATATGACAAATTATACAGTAAGCATAATTCATGTTGCAATTTTTAAATGATGACAGAAAGTATAAATCAAATTTCTTCGTATGATAAAATACATGTATTCTAATTAAAAATCTGTAATCTAGTAAATATAGTAGTAGTAAATATAGTACTAAATATTTATTATAATAAAATACAGGATTGTCAATAAATATCCTCACTCAATAAAATTTTTTTGCACTTCCTTAAAAAATTGCTAAACATCCATTGGTCACATCGATGCAACTGATTTCAGTGATGCTTCCAGCATTCAACGTGGCATATGTCACAGGAAGCACCGCGTCCCGTTAAACAAACAACGAAACCAGAATCGAAATATTATCATAGCTTAGTAATAGGCTCAGAGGTTCTACGTTAGACGAGTTATTAGGGTGCATCGCGGGCAAGGCAAGCCTTGGTGGTGCCAGCAAATAGCTCGACCCTACCGATACATAATTGGATTTGGTCGGTGCGGTGATGTTCATTTGACATCATTGAGACATTTAGCTACGTTGACACCGTTTGCTATTGGATTATCCTAGCATTCAAGGAACCTGTCCGATCATCGCATTGTTACTCACCGCTAAACCGGTCTATTCTCATCAGAACTCACCCTCTCAAATATTCAACACTTTCTTCGGTCTTCAATATTTTTTACTGAATTATATCAGCAGTAGAATTATTTTAAAAAATTATCTAAATGCCTTATCAAATTTTAACAATAAGAAGGCATGTTAAAAATCTTAAATAAAAATTCTTATTAGTATCGTCAAAGATTTTGAGTATTTATTAACCCTTTGCACTAGGAAGGTGACCCCAATTATTTTGTAAAATAATATATATACTATTGGTTAAGTTGAATTAAAAAATCAGTAAAAAAATTCAGGAAATATTGGGAGAGAGAAATTCCTCGAGTGTAAAGGGTTAAATATAATTGTACGCATTTCTATTAATTAAATATTGTATTTTAATTCTCCTTTACTAAATTGCTGAAATAATAAATAAATATGCTTAACAAATTGTGATCAATGAAAGTATAATGCATGAACTCCGGAGTGTATGTTCGTGGTATTGATCTATTGGGATCGAAACAATACGAGTCAGATATCGAATTTTTTGTGTTCGAACGAGAAGAGGTCCATTTTTTTTTTTCACGGATCAAAGAGTCACGGGGCAAAAAGTGGCAGCTCCAGTTCTAAATGGGCTCTCGTACTCTAGACCACTTGCGTCGCTACCATAAGATGGCAATGTTACAGGCCGTTGGGCAGCCGAGAGGGATCTCATGAATCACAACTCTTGAGAGAGCTTTTAAAAAAAGAGGAGAGCGGAACCGGTTTGGCACGCGTACATTTCGAACGCACCGTGTGACGCCTAACCGATCCTCATTAAACTTCATTATCCTAACCGCGCGATGAGCATTTATCTTGGATACGTTTCAACCGTCACCACAGCCGCCCCGGAAGACAACCGTTGGACGTGCACGCACGACAATTATGCTTAAGCAAGTACGATGCTAATTGAACCGATTAAAAAAAATGTCGCAACTGCTAATTGACTCAACGAGAAACGAAGATGCTTCACAATTTCTTTCTTTTCAAATCATATAATATGTTAAATCACCCCATTGACTGGTGATTTCAATTTTTATATTTATTATGATTTGCGTTTGTGTGTTATTTAGTTTTGCGTTTGTTTATTATTTATAAATGGAAATCGCTTGAGATGGTCAGTGGAAAGGGTTAGGGGTCAAAGCAACTGCTAATTGACTCAACGAGAGCCAAAGATGCTTCGGAATTTTTTTTTTCAAATCATAAAATATATTATGTTGCCCTATTAACTGGTGATTGCAATTTTTATCGATTTTTATATGTATGTATTATGATTTACGTTTGTGTGTAGGGTTATTACTATTTATAAATGGAAATCGCTTGAGATGGCCAGTGAAAAGGATTAGAGGTAAAACCAACTGCTAATTGACTCAACGAGAAACGAAGATGCTGCGAAATTCTTTTTTTCAAATCATAAAATATATTAAGTCGTATTAACTGGTGATTTCAATTTTGATCGATTTTTATTATTATGATTTACAGTTGTGTGTAGGGTAGTTAGTTAGTTATTTATAAATGGAAATCGTTTGACATGGCCAGTGGAAAGGATCGGGGGTAAAAGAAAGAGGGAAGTCAAATTACCCGACACAGAACGCATTACCTTTATTTGATAGACCCCATACCCCCGAAACAGTGACTCTCAAGCGTGAATCTTCTTACGGGCGAATTTAAAAGTAATGAGCTTCCCGTGGAAAAAAGTTAGACGTGATTGAGAAACACTACGAGCCCGGCTTTCTTGCCTGCTCCTTGAATTTACGATTCACCAGAATCGCTCGGCTCCGGCACATAAATTTATTCAAAAAAATTCTGTAATTACATTGCCGTTTAAGATGTCATTCCACTCACGATTTATCTAGCAATTTTGTATAAAGATTCTTACGCTCATTTTTTACCGTTCGTAAAATTCCGTCCTAATTAGTCAGGTTTCGAAGGTATCGTTGATAAGTAGCAACGTTCTTAGTTTTCTAGAGATAAGTGATAAGAAGATTTTTCTTACTGTCTTTTTGTACCTTAAAACATTTCATTTTAGTAGAGTTAAGATTTAAATGCACTATTAATAAATTGTAATTAGGTGATGATTTGGGTTATCAAATTATAAATAAAAATTGCAAGACCTAATGCCAGGCTACATCAATTAATAGTCTAGATAATATCCTTACTTTTTGATGGTAAGATTTGTATTGTTTCTTTGTGTAGCATTTTCGTCGATTCAGATATTCCATTTTAATTACTTATTAATAAACTGAAATTAATAATGTTGAACATAAATTGGAAAAATAGGAACTCCCAAATATTATAAGTTACTTATTTATTCCTTTGATGACAAGATTTTAACTGCATCTTTATGTAGCTTTTACGTCAATGCAAATATTTACTTTAAATTACTTATTAATAAATAGAAATTAATGTTTCTCATAAATTGGAAAATGAAGAACGAACATATCGTTTGACAGTCCATATAGGTTCATTCTTTACTCCTTTGACGACAAGATTTTTATTGCTTCTTCATGTAGCATTTGCCTCCGTTCAAATGCTCCATTTTAATTAAATATCAATAAATTGAAATTAATATATAAAATGGAAAAATACTGGCTATTAAATTCTGAGTTAATTATGACGGTACATGTCACCGGCGACTGATGATCCGGATAATGGATGTCGAAGGGTTGGGGTAAGAACCGACAAAAGCAACATCTTCCTTGAACGGTCTTACTCGTTTCGAGACAAGTGATAACCAGGTGTAGAAAATTACCGAGAACCCTAAACCCGACAAGCTGAAGATCAGGTAGACGACGAGTTGCCCGGCTAACCACGGCGATGCAGTCTCCAGAGGGAGGCGGAGAGGCCACGGATTTCCCCGTAGTTGATTACGGGCCGATAAAAACTGGGGCAGGTTAGGTGCGAGTTCGAGGCAGTTTCCAGATCAGAGTGAGGTGTTTCTTCGCGATACGTGACGCACCTGCCATTAAACGTATCCACGTCGAGATAGCTTCCTCGGCCAGACGTCGAGAGCGTCTACCCCGAAAAGGCCATACGCTGTTTGCTATTTCAGCGTGACAACTTGCAAATACCCAAAGCGATTTTCTTCTACACGTCGAATATGCTTCGACGTCGCGAGTCCTATCGTCGCGTAACGTGTCGCCGATGGAATTTCTCAAGCGTCGCTCTGGAGCGATCGAAACCTCGGGATAGGATTAAGAAACAGTTCGATACGTAATGCAGAAGAGCTTGCATGAATTGTTCCACGAATCGTAGCTTCGTAATCTACCTTAAAAATAATCGAATAAAGACGAATAGGATTTCGTGTTATTATGTAGATTAGGTACGTGTTCAATGACTTGGATTTTAAAGAATTTTACAGGGAAAATAATTCAGTTTTTTTTAAAGTAATCTCGGAGGAGGTTTAATTAGACATTAGTTTGATAGTATTGTTGCTGATGTCTAAAGAGTTTCATTGGTGATTAGAAGAATAAATTGTTCAGACAAGAGAGAGTTCAATATAGTGCAAAGAATAATTTTGTATCAGAGTTAAGGTTAAGATATATAGAAACAATTGAGAATAAAATTAATGTAAGAGTTTTTGAAGTGTTATACTAGAGTTATTAATTGGGAATGTTTCAATGAGCCAAAGCACGACAGGTGAAACAAACCACTCTTGTATTAAGTTCAACCTCAAACCAGTGAGTTCAACGAAACTCTAATAAAACAGGGGAAATACAGAATAAGGATAGTCTGAAGATTACTGTTGCAATTTTTGAAGTAGTCAAATTCATAAGGCAATTATTGTCCAAGATGCTTGTGTAAGATGAAGTTCAACAGAAGGAGGACAACTCTCTTGTGTAAGATTAATGAAGCACTGATTTTCGTACGATGGACGATTCAGTCGTCAAACGAGTGAGTTCAATGAGACTCTAATAGAAGAAGTACAGAATGATATTAGCCTGAAGATTACTGTTACAATTTTTGAAGTAGTCAAATTCATATACAATTATTGTCCAAGATGCTTGTGTAAGATAAAGTTCAACAGAAGAAAGACAACACTTTTGTGTAAGATTAATGAAGCACTGATTTTCGTACGATGGACGATTCAGTCGTCAAACGAGTGAGTTCAATGAGACTCTAATAGAAGAAGTACAGAATGATATTAGCCTGAAGATTACTGTTACAATTTTTGAAGTAGTCAAATTCATATACAATTATTGTCCAAGATGCTTGTGTAAGATAAAGTTCAACAGAAGAAAGACAACTCTTTTGTGTAAGATTAATGAAGCACTGATTTTCGTACGATGGTCGATTCAGTCGTCAAACGAGTGAGTTCAATGAAACTCTAATAGGAGAAATGTAAAATAAGATTAGCCTGAAGATTACTGTTACAATTTTGGGAATATTAAAATTCATGATGGAACTACTGTCGAACATGCTGCAAAGAGATAAATGCAACAGAAGAAAAACGAACTTCTTGTATAAAATTCTTGAAGCATCGATTTTGCTTATACCTTTCCGCATGACGGTTAATGAAGTCACCATCAAACGAGTGAGTTCAACAAAACTCTAATACAACAGAAGAAATACAAAATCGCAGTAGCCTGAAGATAACTGCTACAATTTCTGAAGTATTCAAATCCACAATGGAACTATTGCCCAAAATGGTTCAATAAGGTAAAGTTCCTTTTGTTCCTTTGTACCAAATTGAAGTAATTGCTTTCTCTCAAATCCTTTCCGACGTATCTCTCCGAAGCGCGTCCAACGACGTTACTTCAAATGAACTCCAATAAAACCGAAAATCTCAAGAATAATAGTAATTAAACAACCCCCTGCGACACGTTCTAACGTATTAAAATTTCCAACAAACCTACTACTCGATCTACATCAACGACCCAAGCAACCCCGAAGAATCACAATTTTTCCCTACAAACCCTAAAAAAAAAAGATAATTCCTCTGAAGCCCTCTCTCCCTAGTACCAATTTCCAAACCCGTCGAATTTCTAACCCCGAGACCCTTTAATTTACCGTTCGACTCGTTCGCCGCGGTTCATTTCCTGCGGTAGCGAAACGCGAATCCACCCTCGAACGTCGACGGCGCGCGCCGTAATGACAGCCTCGTGGCGTCGCCGTCGCGGCGCCACCGGCTTTAGTATCAGACGTGGGCGTCGTTATCACGGGACGCCGAGCGTCGATTGGCCGGCGCGTTACCGCCGGATTGGCCGACGGTCACCGATGGGCAAGGCGATACCAAGGAACTGGTCGTTGCGCCGTGCCGACGTCGGCCACACCCACGGCCGAGTGGCTGGTTTGCCCGTCCCCGTTGGGACCCGGCGGCACGCCGCTCGAGCCGGCCCTGACACATTCGACAAGCGGCGCCGTAACGGGAAGCAACGCGCGGCTAGGGACCTCGAAGGACCTCTCTTCTGGTCACGAGACACCCTGCCGACACTTTCGCGTCCAAGATATACGCATCGCCGCTGCTCAGATTACAACGATCGTATCATCCCAAGTGGATCGTTCGAGAATCTCCTAGGACAGCGGCACGTGCCTAGGGAGCCACCGGGATCGAGAGATCGGCCGAGAAACCGACGATCTTTTACAACCAGAAGAACATCACAGTGACGAAGTGAACGACGGACGAAGTGGCGCGGTCAGTGACTGAGTTGTTCAGTGAAGATCGGACAGGGCAGCCGGACTGTGAGATCGTAAACAAGCTACGCGTGGTGAGCAGGCGAACAGTGTTTTCAGTGCGAGACGGTCGGACTCCCGGGTCGACGAGAATCGTTGCGTCGCGCGCCGACACGCGGTCGGCCAGAGATTTAATGGTGTGATCGATATCGTCGTATATTTGATATACGGTATTGTTGTTCGAACGAGATTTGTAACCGGGTCGATTGATGCGATCGTTTGAAGAATCGTGGCGGCGGAGAGGAGCGTTCTGACCGAGAGATTAGAGTCTCTCTCGATCAGAAGCCGCGAGGAGGTTTGTTCACGCGAAGGGTGGCTAAGAGAAGGAGGAAGCCTGTTGCCACAGGAGAGTCCGTACGGCCTCACGACGCGGTCCGACGAGTGGAGCGGTCTCCTGCCCAGCTCCACGATCGTGGGTGCTGGGGGGTCGCCATGGCTCGGACTCGGCGCCGGGGGTGGCACCGGGGCCACGACGGGCGCCGGGAGCCCCGTTGAACTCGAGGGACACTGGGGACGTAAGCTGTACGGGGCGAGCGTGGCACCGCCGCCGCCGCCGCCTCATCACCACCCGCGGGCGCCTCTCGTTTTCGCGCCTCAGGACATGAGGCAGATACTGAAGGAGGAACCGGTGCCACGTGCTTGGCCGCAGCCCGCGCTCGCCGACAACGGGACGTGAGTATCCTTTCGTTTATTTATTAAGTTTCTGTTGGAGTTTGGGGATATGTTCTTCGAGTAATGTAGTAGGAATATAGTAGGATTGTTAGTAGGAATAGTAAAAAGTATTAGTAGGAATAGTAGGAATATGGTAGGAAATATAGTAGGAATTATTTGTGGGAAAATTGCGAAAATTGTAGTTTACTGTGTAGGTCTAGGTAAAAAATAAATCAGGGCTATGTCATTGTTATTATGTTAGTCAATAGCATGGTAAAGTTTCGAGATATTTGGTTTTTAATTCTGTATGCAACATCACTATGAGCGATATACTAAAATATTATTGTAAAGTAAAAAGATGTAGAGGATACTAGGTTGTAACGAGATTTATCTGAGATCAATATTTCAACGGGACGTGAATATCCTCTCATTCATTTACTATGTTTCTACTGGACTTTATGGATATGTTCTTCGAGTAATGATAGTAGGAATTATTTGTCTCCTTTCTTTCCTGGAAAAATTGTAGTTTACTGCGTAGGTCTAGGTAAACAACGAATCAGGACTATGTTCCTTTTATTATGTTAGTCAATAGCATAGTAAAGTATCGAGGTACTTAGTTTTTACTTTTGTATTTACTGCTTTCTGTATGTAACATCACTATGAGCAAAATACTGAGAGATGTAAAGGACATTAGGTTATAACGGAATTTATATGAGAGCAATATTTTAAACAGGTTTGATTACAGTGGTACATTTCTTGAAAATATTGTGTACAATATATTTTACTGTATGGATCTATTTAATAAACAAAGAATCAGAGCTATGTTGTTGTTATGTTAGGTAATATTATAGTAAAGTTTCGAGATATGTAATTTTTAATGCTGTATGCAAGCTCATTATGAGCAAGACTTGTGATACATAAATTATGTTTAAATATGAATTCTACGTAGAATTATTATTTTCTCTATGAAATATTGCAGTATTTGATATACATAATTGTAACCAGTTTACCTGTCAGCATAAAACACATGTACTTTTATATTTTCATATATAACATGTATAAATTGTATATTTGAAAAATATCATTCGGACGTACTCAAGTTTAAGAGGTCGTATGTGACACCTTTTGGTCCTTCGATAGCATAAAAAACGAATAGTCTTCATCAACTGAGACACGTTTCATATTCTGTGTATTAGAATCTAAAATTGAAATCGTGCTTTCATAACTTTCGTATATTTCTATAAAAATCGTTATCTACTTCCAAAATGATAGTATAATCTACGTAGTACATGTAGACTTCGTCAGAAGTCATCAGTAACTTAGCAATACTTACGTACATATATTTTTATTTATCAGTTTATGATATCAAACCGATGAATAGACCGCAACGTAAACATCGCTACTTACGCTTGTCAGTAAAATCGACGGGAAAATGATCTCAGGCTGTGAATAAACGATTGACCATCGAGCTGTCGCAGGCCGTCGGACGGCGACGAGACAGCGTCGTTACTTCGCGTACGGTATCTATCACAGAGATACAAGAATGCGTACATCCTATATCTATCTAAAAATCATATTAAAAATATTAGCAAAATTAAAATAGGTCCGACTGCTTTTTTTTCTTCGTGATTTTGTACTTCTCATAGATAGACATGTGCACAGTTTATCACTGTCTAATAAATTTCTGCATTGCCATTGTGCATTGAAAATTATCTTAGTATTAAATATGAAGAAATCAATTGTTCTTACGTTAGCACAAAGTCTGACAAACGACTTAAGCACTTACAACGAAATTTGAGAAGTAGCATTCTCTATCTAGAGTCTGTAACGATATTAGGTACGTTCATTCGTGAGGTCAACATCAAAGAGGCATAGAGAAATGATTTTCATCGATATTTTTAAAACGCGATAAGATATACAAGAAACTCTTGCTTCCAAATGCTACATAGTCAATTCTTCAACCATCAATATGGCAGATGTTTCTAAAATTCATATCCTACCTTCTCGTTCACTCGTATAAATACTAGAAAATCAATTTCAAGATTTGACCATCCCCTAAATGTGTACGTCATAAAATCCTCAATAGCTCGCAAGTCTCTAAATACCACTATATAATAAATAAAAATCCCAAAATATATAAAACAGAAATAAAGTCTAATAACTGAACTTGTTCTCACGCATCAAATATTTTTACTTTATTCGAATTTCAATCCTAAATTTGTAATAAATATCGCGACGGACGATAATTCCATTGGCAAGCGTGCAGCTTCTCGCGTTTTTAAAAACGATCTCGCGTCGATTCTTTCCGATTGGTCGAACAGCGACGAAGACAATCGCGCGATACGATTTGAATTATGACGCGTCATCAGGGAGTAACGATGTATCCGGACGTAGCCGTGGCATGCGAACAAATACCGAGTTTATCTTCGGTAGCCCGAGTGTTTCAAAGCGGTCCACACGTAGCTGCATTTGGCGAACGATAAACCGTGCTTTATTGCAGCTCTCGCTTAAGGGATTTGTACGACGTGCAAACGACGAAGGTACAGATACGCGGACTCGAGAAGGTAAACCGAGCGGGTCGGGGCCTCGCTAATCCAATAGCGGTTCTCTTAACTAACCCCTTCCAAGTGGCGTGACACGGGAGCACGGCCGACCGGAATCGAGTTAATGTAATTGAGAATTTTAGCGCTTTTTCCTACCCCCTCGCTCAACCGTTTTCCCTCCTTTACTTGATCGTTTTCTATCCGGGCTATCTACCGACCATCCCGTGTCCGAGAGGAAAACTGAAAAGTTATCGCGGCTTAACGCGATGATAATGAATCGTCGCTGCCATGATTTCCTAAGGACATTCAGAAATATTCGTTTAAACACTAGCGTGAGTTGTTTGTCCCATTATTTTGTAAATGGTCTAAGCTTATCTTCTAAGAAAATTATGCTTCGACTTACAATGGTCTGACAGGTGTCATTCATGTTAAGTCAAATTCGTATAAATTCTGTTTTAAGGATTAAAACTACATTTCAGTAACTCATTAACCCTTTAACTTACAAATAAAACGGAATTCGTACGAATTTCGAAATTCGTACTTAAAGTGAATGAAACCTCCCAGACGTCATTCTAAGTCAAAGGGTTAATATATACATTTTTTACATTATTGAAATGAGTGTTGTTATGTTTGTAATTACAATAATCATTTAGCTCATTTATTTTGAAAATGGCCAAAGTCCGTTTGTACTTAACCCTTTGCACTCCTATGTCGAGTGTGACTCGACATCAGTTTTTATCTCAGAAGCTCCTTTGTCGAGTCCCACTCGACGTTATTTCATGTCTAAATAAAATAGATATCGCGCACACGTTATTTTCTTCCTTTATTCATTTAAATTGCCTTATTTGTTAGTTAAAGTAAGTTTCAATTAAAACGCTTGAAAGCGTTGAGATCTACTGATAACGAAATTGAAATAAAATTCGGAGTGCAAAGGGTTAAATTGAGATATTTAAGTTCTCGCGTTTAAATAAAATAAAATACTGTCATTTTTTATTTACATCTGTCTAATTCTAAATGTATAAATTACAATTGCCTTCAACATGAAGAGATAATATAGAAAGATGAATATTAACCCTTTGTACTCGAGAAATTTTTCCACAATCAATTAGTGAATTTCGTACTTTTACATTTTTACCTTCATATCTTAAAGAAGCACATATGTTCAATGAGTTCTGTGCTGTTGTCTTATATAGTATTATATTAAATGATTATAATATAAAACTATTATTAATTTTTTCAATTAATTTGATTATATAGATTAAATTTTGTCTAGTCAAAGTGGTGATCCTGAGTCACCTCCAGTGCAAAGGGTTAAAATACCTAACTTAATTTTCTTGGTAAATAGCCCAAATATTACCATAACCATAAAATTATCATTACCATTATCATTACCATAAAATTATTCTAAACACAAAACCAGACCTAACTATAATTGTATACGCTCAGAAATGATCCTTGACGAATACTCAAAGGGTACGGCCTGAATTTCTGTTAAGCATCGATCTACTTGGATCAGCATATTTGCCTCCCGATAGATATATGTGTTTGCGAGGATCGTCGATTATCATGCAAACGCTCGTTTGCGAGGCAAGAACGACAGATGAATAACTCGTTGAGTGACGAACGAGCTAAATGAACGCCGTGATTTTACACGCTACGTTTCTATTGCTTTCACCGTTAATTCGATGTCATCGCGGTTTAATGCACGCGTATCGCGATAATATAATTTCGTTCGCGAAATAAACTTGTTACGAATTAATAACTGTCAGCTGGAGGTGACTAATCCAACGCCAAGCGCGAAAGCCCGATGAGAAAATTCAGCTCGAACGCATTCCGCTGTATCTGTCCCAGTTGTTACCTCGTTAAGGTACAGATCAAGTCTTAATTGAAATCTATATCGCAACTGTTCGATTTTTATAGGAAAAAAAATTAATTTTTAAATAATTATTAATTTGGAATTCCCTTATTTTTATTTAATTTTTTATATAAAATCGAATTATGTATATATGCCATTTTATAAATAATCTGATTTATCTGTTATCATTATTTGCCTAAAAAATAATTTTGGATAATCCAATATTTTTTGTAGGAAAAGTTAAATTGATGAATGCGTCCCTAATGTTTATTCAATTTTTTTTTATAGAATCGAATTATATATATATATGCTATTTTATTCTTTAAATTCTTAGCTCAATATTACAAATAATCTGTTTTATCTGTTATCATTATTAGATTAAAAAATCATTCTTTGGGTAACTCAATATTTTTTGCAGAAGAAGTTGAATTTATGAATGCATTACAGGTGTGTTCGTTCTCGTTTGAAGTTTGTCAGGAAGTCCTCGATTGAGTAAAAGTTTCGTTATAAGGCGGTATATTTTTCTTAAACAGTCGTTAATTGAAACAATGCCGGGGTAGTTGGAACAAGTGGCCTAGAGAAAACGTTAAGCGTCGGGATCGTTTCTGTTCAAATTTACTGTGGAAAGTTTTGTTTCCACGGTGAAGAGAGCGAACGCGTGCTTGTAACACACAGACGCCCCGGACTGCCGCTGCTACTGCAGCAGCTAGCTCGTCGCCGTGAAAGAGGGTGTGCGAGAGGGCTCCGGCGAAACTGTTTTAAAACTCTCGGCAAACAGACATAAACTCTCACGCTTTTTAAAAACCCCTAAAAAAGTTACCCACCTAATGAAGCAGTAAACCATCGTGCTCGACGAAGGGGCGAGCCGTGTCGCTCGTGCTCGTGGAAAAAACAATGACTTTCTCTGCAACTACCGAGATGAAAGTAAAAGGAATACGTATGACCGAAAAAAAGTTCCACGGGCAATCGTTGCTTTCGCAAATCAACGGACACGTTTCGCTCGTCACGCGAATTTACAGCCAGGGCTGGTCAACCTCGTCATTTACATCATCAATTATTTTTTGCTACAAATATTTTATTGAATATAATAATGCACTTAATTTAGGCAAATATTTGTGGTCAGTAGTGATAATAGGGGAGATGATAATAAGACTGTATCAATTTCGTCATTTTCATTTTTTATTTTTTATTGAATATAAAAATGAACTTGATATACTCAAATATTTCTAGTCATTTCTGACAATAGAGGAAATTATATTAAAACAGTGTGAGGTTTAGTAATTGAATAGAAGCTACAGAATAAATACAAATTAAACATTATTTTCTTATCTTATCATTAATGGGAAGCCTGCATAATCTCACAAAGCTAATGATAATAAATATTCAGTGCAGGAATCTATAAATAGGGAATTTTAAATATGATTAACACTATTCCTACCGGGAATAGC
>SHCU01000356.1:77910-93561 GCA_004307685.1 Ceratina australensis
TGGTAACTGACATCCAAGCATCGTTATGATGTACTCAAGCAACGAATAATCCAGTGTTCTATGAGTATCATACGAATACTAAAATGGACACTAAATAGGCATACCTCTCACTTGACACTCGATGATCAAGAGATTACCATTATAATGTCCATTATGCTAACTGACACCCATGCATCCTTATAATTTACTCAAGGAACAATTACCCCAACACCACTGCTATCGTTATACGAAAACTAAAATAGGTACATGATCACAGTTGCTTTTTACCCTGTGACATTTCTTTTCGTTTCCTCGCCGGCTGTCCTTTTCGAGCACATGAAGAAGTCATCAATATCGCGCGGCTTTTCCCTTCTATCCAACAAGCGTGGGACAAAACTTTGCCCGCGAATGGGCGGAGTCACGCCTAATCCCCAGAGTCAAAATGGAAGTCTCCAGAGACTTCTACCTCTGAACTCGACGGCGGAAGTCCTGTCCCCGGTGGACAAAGTTAGGCCAAACTTTCGGATGGCCGCGGACAATATTTCCGCGTCCGTGTAACATATTACTGAACCGGAGGACATTTTGCGAATTTCCGTACACGGACGTTGATAGGGTGGACCGAGGAACCGCGAGTGCTGCCTACGCACCCCTCGGGTCTTCCCTCGCGCGCCGAGAGGGGAAGCTTTCTTTTCGATCGAACCGCTCCGCGTGCCAATACCTTTGCCACATCGCGCGTATACACGTCGAAGGCCGTTGCGCGATGCTTTTCAATTTCTTGATAGTCCCGCGGAAAATTATCCTCACTGAACAGCACGGCAATTTCCCAATTGATTTTCCATTACCGCTGCCCCGGTTAATTACTTTATGATTCACAGCGTGCAATTATTGAAACAAAATTACTTTTCCGAGACTGTTATCCATTGACGAAATTAATTACACGGAAATATTTGTATAAACGCTGTTCTACGTGAAACTCACGGCGCGGTGCGAGTTTCACTTTCATTTTCGAGCTTAGAAAACTTTCGTTCCGCAGGGAGGAAGAAGGAATCTGCAGAAGGCGGGAAAAAATAGGGGTTGTAAGTTGTGCAGATAATTCTTGGAGGCGAAGGCGGAGCGAGTAACCTTTTTGTACGAGGGTGGTAGACTGAAAGAGAGTCGGTGATCGTCGACGCAAAAGTGAACGCGGCCGAGGAAATATGTACATATACTACTTGTGCCTGAAAGTTTATATAGTTCCCGAAGAATTCTATTTTCATTTGCGTAGTTAATTATATCCAATCAAGTATTGTGTTATCGTTAGAAGTTCGATAAGCAATTATCATTAGGATCCAAAATATTCGCATGAATTTCTGAGATAATTTACTAGCAGCAATTTTCAATTATAATAATTGTTCAAAACTTAAAAAATAATTGAACGAAGTTTACATATAACTTTGTCCCAGCATTTTTATTTCCTTTCGGTAGCCTAGCTTTCGTGCAAGCCCGACTGTAGTCGCGTAGGAAAAACAAAACGGCTTCCGAGGAAAAGTAGAAAAGAAGGGGACAAAAGAAGCTCGGAGAAGGAAGGATATCGGGATTCGCGGGATCGGGAAAGAGACCGCGAATCCCACGGGACTATCGACTGCCGAGTCCCGTGGGGCAAGTCGATACTCCAGGGACACCTCATCCTCCTCCTTGGGAGGTCTGTCCTCTTTCTCCTCACTTCCTCGTCACCTCTTCCTACCAGCGTTCGAGTCCTAAACAGTCGACGCAAGCGCGACCGTCTGCACCCTCGTTGTAAACGTTAGCCAAAGTCTCGGTCCTTTGTCCACGAATATAACAATTTTCCTTCATATATCCACGTTCTTTCACGTACAATTAATAATAATGAGTGTTTGATAGTGTTATCACTTTAAACTGTAAAGTCTATTTTATATCAAGTCCAGAATAATATTGATTATTATATTTGTTCATAAAATAAATATACGAAGTAAATTCTGCTATAAGGATTAAAAATTTCTGATAACGATCAGATCAAAATTTTTTTTATTATAAGTAATTATTATTGATAAAATATATAGATCAATAAGTAATGCAGACTCAATGAAAATACATGTATGTATGTGTATATGAGTGATAGGTAAAGCTCTGTACGTAAGCACAGAGACTTATACAGTTAAATTACCTACATTCTTTCACATACAATCAATAGTAATTGGAGTGCGATAGTGTTATTACTTTAAACTGTAAAGTCTATTTTATATCAAGTTCCGAATATTATTAATTATTATAATTATCCATAAAATAAATATATGAAATAATCTCTGCTATATGGACTGAAAATTTCTGATAGCGATCAGGTCAGAATTTGTTTTTTATTAGTAATAATTATTACTGATAAAACATAAAGACCAATAAGTAATTTAGGGTCAATTAAAATACATGTATGTATGTGTGTATCAGCGACAGGTAAAGCTCTGTACGTAAGCACGGGGACTTACAGTTAAATGTATGCGACGGGATGAGCGGTAACAGTGTGTGGTCGGGTTGTCAGCACCGTAAGTTATTTAGCGGTTGAGACCGTAGCAGTTGGCAGCGCTGTCTAATTGTAACGACACCTTTGGGACTGGTATCACTCCCCGTATCCACCAAACCACCCACTTTCCACTCCCGTAATCGTTGAAGCGCTCAGGTACTCCCTCGCACCACCGGCCGTTCCCATCCCCCACTCGCATCTACGGTAACCTTCAGACGTTGTAAACCAAAAATACGGCGACACTTTATCGAAACGCCAGTGTTTCGAACTTCTTAAAGTTCGATTAGGCAGCCAAGGGGTTAAAGGGAAAGTTACTGTCGCCTCGACGTAATTCAGTGTGACTCGGTAATTCAACCCTTCGGCTCACTTTTTCTTTGCAGTTCCGAATTAATCGCGTGGAAGTATTTCATTGATGAGGTATTTTATTTTGCACAAGTTCAAGAATTGAGTTATTTTAATTAAAGATATATTTTATGGTAAAGTGCATGTTTTCACTTCAGAATTAATCGCGTGCAAGTATTATTTTGCACGTGTCAGGTGCAAGTTGAAGGATTGAGTTATTTCAATTAATGAAATATTTAACGATGAAGTATGTAATGATGAAGTGGTAAGTTGACCATTGAAGTAAAGAGGATGTTACATTATTTGAACGAAGGATATGAGTTAATAAGTAGGGATTATAAATCACTCATTGTATTACGGAAATTCATCATAAATAATGAGCTAATTATTATATCATTTAAATAGAGGATTTAATCATTTAATAAGCAAAGATTTCTAAATGGAAATAAAGTAAAAAGGATGTTGCATCATCTGACCCAAGTAGATCACTGTATCAGGAAAGTTTATCGTAAATAAAATAATATTACCTAAATAACTTTTAATTAAATGAAATTTAATAAGCATAGATCTCTAAGTCGAATTAAAGTAAAAAGGATATCTCATTATCTGAACTAAGTAGATCACGAAAGTTTATTATAAATAAAATAATATCACGTAAATAACTTTTAATTAAATGAAATTTAATAAGCGTAGATTTTCGTCCGGGTTTCTTAAAGGTTTTCAACGGCAGGCCGGTGCCGAAGTTATCGCGCGATACGGGAAAGTGATTTTTCGGGTGAGGGAACGTCGAAGGGAATTCAGTCCATCGTGCAAAGACAAAGTATCGAGCAGGTTGTCGCCTCGTAATCGCGCGACTTGGAAACCGGGTCTCTCGTAAACTTCCGTACGAGCATGGACGTTTGCTTTATTGCCGGAGCTTCTGATATCGCGGCAGTTGGTAGCAACATCGGTAGAAAAGCAGGCAGGCAGGCAGGCCGGCGGTATTATCTTCGCTGGGTGAGGGTGAGAGAGGGCGAATGCCCTCCCCATGAGATCACCATGGCAACCCCTGCACGGCCCGCCACGGCGTCGTGTCCTGCGTGCTTCCATGTCCTGCTAGCATGGCGACTGCTAACCTCCCAAACTCCTCTATCCGCGATAACCTACAGCAGTCTTACTTCTTGTTGTTCGCTTTTTACCGTCTCATCTTCCGTCCTGGAAATTCGTTTAGCCTGCTACCGCGTGATCTTGACCCGCGTAGTTGTTCATTAGAACGACCGCTTTTAAACCGACGCGCTGCCACGCGTACAGGACATCGAATAAAAAAAGGCTAGAATCCTTAAGATTCTACGTTCCTTCGATCTTTAAAGAGCAGACGCAGAAATTAGAGAATAGCAGAAAAGAAATTAGAATTTATGCGATTGTCCATATTCGATTTGAAGCATTGCGTGATGTTTGGTAGTTTCCAAATTGGGTCAAATATTGAACTCATTGCATATTTTCTTTTCTGCTTCAAATTAAATAATTGGTAGTGTACTTATTATAATTTGAGGTAGAAAAGAAAATGTGCAATGAGTTCAATATTCCTTCTACTATAATCCTTCTATCGCGCTGCTACGGCACGTATACAGGACATCGAATAAAAAAAGGCTACAACCTCTAAGATTCTACGTTCCTTCGATATTTATAGAGCAGACGCAGAAATTAGAGAATAGCAGAAAAGAAATTAGAATTTATGCGATTGTCCTTCATCCGATTTGAAGCATTGCGTGATGTTTGGTAGTTTCCAAATTGGGTCAAATATTCAACTGATTGCATTTTTTTTTCTACTTCAAATTAAATTATTAGTAGTGTACTTATTATAAGTTGAGAAAAGAAAATATGCAATGAGTTCGATATTCCTTCTAATATAATCCTGTTAATATATCCCCTTCGAGCTTTCAGATAACTCGATTTATTATTTTCTAACAGTAATCTTTTATATCAATTCTGTTTAAAATTAAGTACCAATTATTTAGTTTTAAATAAAATTGATAAAAGATCACTATTGGAAAATAATAAATCAAGTTATCTGAAAGTTCGAAGGGGATGTATTAGAAGGAAGAAAAAAAAAGAAGAGTGGAAGTGTAACAAGTCAAGTCACTAGCACGAAGAAGGAGGCAATAAAAACAGGGAATGTCAAGAAAGGGAGGGAAGAAGAAGGGTAAAGGGAAGTTCTCAAGCGAGACAGAGTTGCAGATTTTACCGAGTTTCAAACTAGGTGTGCCTCTCAAAGCGTGGGTGCTCGTACTCGCGGGAGAGAGTAGACAAGGTTCACGGTACCCTCCGTAAGCCTGTTAAGGAAGAGTCGTGAGTTTCCTCAAAGGGGCCGCAAATATTAAAATCACATTTTAGCCTCCCCCACCCCGCGACCCCTGTTTCGACGACAAACTCCATGACCGTGCAACAAGGTTAACCGGGATTAAGGGAGCTTCCGGCAAACCTGCAGCGCTGTTACCCGACTCTACATAGCTAAATCGTTTATCAGCAATGAATTTTATATCATCACTCAAATCAACTTTTTCCACAGTTCTCTACTACTAGTTTAACGATACAATAGACATTGAATGTTACTTAAATTATGTTAGAAAAACGTTTTATTAATGAAAATATAATAATAAATTTTAATATAATTCTTAAATATATTCAGTGAAGAATTATAGTATTGAATTAATTGGTGTACTTAATTGGAATAATAGATTTGGCAACTGTCAAGTTATTTGTGATGATTTACTATGAATTATGAAATAAGGAATTTTGGTAAAAGTGAAATGTCAGGACAAAATTGTTTTATCAGGTTTAAATTTGTATACTTAAACGTCTATTGTTACCATTTTGGGAGCTGTTTGTACCGTAAAAGCGTAAGCTGCGAGTTATGTTTGCATTTACAGAGTAGTGATTTCTCACTAACTAGTCAATCGATTTAAGACTTTGTACTAGAGTTCTTCATGCTACAAATCATTAAGTTTGCCTAGCAACTATTTTTAAAAGCATCAATCTAATTTTTAAATAATCATCATTTTATTTAAATTATTATTTATTAATGATGTGTCGTTTTGATGTACTCAAGAAACAAACAACCCAGTGATTTATTAGTATCAGTATACGTAAGTACTAAAGTAGACACTAAGTAGGCATGTATCTCATTTGACACTTGAGGATCAAGAGATTACCATTATAATGGCCATAATGGTAACTAATACCCATGCGTTATGATTTACTCAAGAAACAAATAACCCAGTGTTATATGATTATCATACTACTTTCAAAAACATCAAACTAATTTTTAAATATGATCCATCAATTTATTTAAATTACCATTTATTAAATTATCAAGTTATTAAATTACCCATTATGAATTATACATCATTTCATACTATTTCATTTACTACACTACATACTAGTACTATTACTACTATTTACTATACTACATACTACATCATTTTATATATTATTTTCATATTGTATATCATAAATCATTTCATACTATTTCATTTACTACACTACATACTAGTACTATTACTACTATTTACTATACTACATACTACATCATTTTATATATTATTTTCATATTGTATATCATAAATCATTTCATACTATTTCATTTACTATACTAAACACTAGTACTATTACTACTATTTACTATACTACATACTACATCATTTTATATATTATTTTCATATTGTATATCATAAATCATTTCATACTATTTCATTTACTATACTAAAAACTAGTACTATTACTACTATTTACTATACTACATACTACATCATTTTATATATTATTTTCATATTGTATATCATAAATCATTTCATACTATCTCATTTACTATACTAAACACTAGTACTATTACTACTATTTACTATACTACATACTATATCATTTTATATAATATTTTCGTATTGCATATCATCAAATTATCTTTCAGATATTACAATTATATATCATAAAATTCTTTTCTGAGGAGATCGTTAAGAGCGAGACACGAAATTTCGTGGGAGGAACGGGATGTTTCGGTACGCGTGACATTTTTGTTCCGTGTAAGAAACGTAACACACATGTGCTCGAGCATGCGCGACTTACGGCCGTTTTTGTCGATATTTGACAGCGGCAACTTGAGAGGGTCCCGGCCGTCCCCTACCTTCCGAGCCCTCGGGGGGTTCCATATCTAAATGCAGACATTAATAAATCGCGGACACGCTGCTGCTCGTACGCCGGCCGGCGACCGCCGCGGCACCGTACGAATCGTCGTCAGCGGTAAGTTAGTTTACGCCGGTGGAAGTTCTGATGCGTTTATGGAAATGACTCGGTGCTTTGCTCGGACAGCGCGCGCCTTAGGCGCAACGACATAATTCACCAATTTTCGCGCGGACCCTCGACTTGGCTCCCACGTTCGGACACGCTCGGTATCTCGAAGCTTGAGAATTATGAGCAATGATAATACATTCTATTTAGCTGATTTCGCGTACAGTTAAAATATCACGCGTCTAACTAATATTTATAAATAGGCCGAAATTATTTATCGTGATTTTATTTTATTTCATGTTTAGCTGATTTTTACATTTTCTCATATTTAATTCTACTGCAAGTATGTGAAGTTGATTGCAAGTATATTCTTTTCATTCATTAATCAAACGGACTTTCATTTTTCACATAAGAAATTGGCATCAGAAGACAATGGAAAATTCGTCCTTTTTTCTAAAATATTGGATTTTTTATCACAGTTCCTACAATCTTAAGAGAGATCTTACATCTCATACGACCTTAAATTATCTAGAGAGATAGACAAGAAACGATTGACCTAAACGTCACATAATAATATACTTACTCCAGTCTACTTTATTTCATGTTTCACAGGTTTTTACATTTTCTCATATCCAATTCAAATATATGAAGTCGATTTCAACTACATTTTTTAATTCAACTTAATCAAACGAATTTTCATTATTCGCGCAAAAAATTGGCATGACAAACCAATACAAAATTCGTCCTTTTTCTCTAAAATATTGAATATCCTATTTATCAAATTTCCTGCAATCTTAACAGAGATCTTACACCTTAAATTACCTACAGAGATAGACGGAAAACGATTGATCTAAGCGTCACATAATAATCTACTTAATCTAGCCCTAGAACTCTAAAAAATAAACTAATCCTATTCTGTCTTTATGTATATATTTACAATGGCTGCGTAATGAGATAACACATTAATATGTATGTATGTACACCAGGAAGATGCGAATTTCGGTACAGTCCCGTCGGTTACGTGACGCGGTGTTAACACACGTATTATGTAACAGTGACTATATGATAGATGGTAAATCGTCAGCCGATGTGGCGTATGTGTAAAGCAAATCTAGTTATGGCATCCGGCCTCTCAAGCCGTCTTGCAGCTAATATGATAGACTGCCATTAGAGATATCTCGCTGTCATGACAAGGGGACTGTGAAACGCGCGTGGGACGGGGGGTACGTAGGTAAGGGCTACACAACACAGAGCCACCGACAGGGTACGTTAGCTCGGGATATGGTAGTTAGTAAGACGTATTACTTACGTATGAATTATGCAGTACCTTGGTAGTGCCTGCCGAATAGCCCCGGCTCCTATCATCTTAGGACTTAGGTAAACGGAACTTTCTTCACTGACAGGAATTCGGTTAAGTTACCCTCTGTACACGTCCGTCTGATTTCCTTTTGTAAACATCGCTACGTGGGTATTGCCGATAGAAAATAGAACATTCGGTCAGGGAGGTAGATCAGTAATTAAAAAACATATTGACAAAAAAAATGAATATGCATACAACTTAATACAACAAAATATATATACAAAACATAATAATGCAACAAAATATGCATCAACTCCTTAAGGTTTAAGTAATGCGAAGTTTTAATGAAATAAATTTTCGTGATTTAATATGGAGTTTTATGAGGACCTGGATTGTCCTTGTTAGTTAAAGTCTACAATGATAATAAAGTATCTTATAATTTACAGGTTCTCTGCGCTGAAAATGCTAACCTCGACGAGAATGATCTCCATTACCTGTAGCATGGCAACGTCGCAATTTTACGCGGCCATAGCGCGCGCTGTTTAAAAGTTTTATATGCATATATGCGCAGGGATGTGATTACCTTATATAAATTAAGATTTACTGGATAATAAACTTATTTATAAACGTACCGTATGCTTTTTATCTGCGAAATGCGTGTTACACGCACACTGACGAGTGCACACTATACTGACGTTAGCAAATTTACGAGATTAAATACTATAGTCAATAGCGAGCATCTTTTGACTTCGTTCTTATCTGACCTGCCCCCTTAACAACCATGTTCGCGTTTCATCACGAGTCGGTTACTCTTCTCACGGGGCGAAGTGCCACGCGGATGAGTGTCGCTAGCATCGCTAATAAAAATTTCAGGAGTCCGTAAATGTACGGAGTCGGACGTTTAAAACTGGTTATAAAAAGTAACGTTCTCATTGATAGCGCGCGGTGTACGTTTTAAATGTTTAGTGCGGGGAAAAAAGCGCTGTAAGGACATTCATAACTTCTTGTCTGGCCAGCCGTAAGTTTATTCTACTTGCACTCTCGACCCGGGGCCCGCCGTCGGTATTTACGCCGACATTCCGGCGAGAGGAAATTAAACAACGATATCGTAAGAAGCGGTTAGCGGTCACACGTCGACGTTCACATTATTTTCCCAGCCGTGTTGATTTTACTACGAATTAATTTAATGCTCGTTTCACGGACGTGTCCCGTTGAAATATCCCGCTTTGTAAAGGGAAATATATTCAGGTGTTTGATAAAACAATTTTCGTTTAAATTAATTCGGACCTCGTAAGGAATTATCGTTAATAATTATTTTTTAAATTAAGAGAAAATTCTGATAGGGGATGAGCGAGACGGGCGAACGTTTTATCTATGGGAAATGATTTCCTGAATTAACCGATAGCTTACACGCGATCCTTCTTAGCCGTTTCCTATCTGTAATACTTCCTGTGGAAAGGTTCCGATGGAACGGCTCGGTTGGATGCTGGATGACGGCGGTGGGAATACGGGGTAACACGGGAGGGAGAGGGTGGGTGGTTGGTGTTCCAAGAAGACCGGTGCACGAGGCGTAATGGAGGCTAGTTAAACATTAAGCATCCCCTGATACCTTGCTAACCCCTTACTAACCCCAGTTAAGGTGTATGCAAGGTATACAGCTCTAGGTGGTTTCCTATGCCTTACGGACCTCCGTATACGTTCTTACTAATTGACGTCCTGCACGTATGCATTATGCAGCCGCGATTACTCCCGGGCGTTTTCTTACGAAAATAATATATCCGATCGAACCGATGCGTCTTGCCGGGAACAACGGCCGGTTACGTGCACGCGTGGACGGATGCAATTTAAGTCATTACACTCCAGAGTGCACACTTGTTTTATAGAATACAATATGTATTATATTAGGTTGAAGTAAATTAAATTTAATCAATATAATATTCATATATGTATTAATTTAAAAATTGTCGATAAAAATCAATGGAATTTCATTATTTATGAAATAATATAATATATTGCTTTTATTGTTCCCTTACGGGTTACATATATGAACCTCCGTCTCCCTTCCTCTACGTAGCGCACCTTAAAATTAAAAATTTAGAATAAAAATTAAATTTAAAATTAGCATTAAACCTCTTGCATGCGCATAACGAAAAACATTATTTACTAAAACAAAATAAACTGCCTGATCGTCACGTAAACGTACCGAAAAATTAACTAAAATTCTACTAAAATAAAAATTCTCTGCTAAATTTATGAAATAATAATATTTCGATTAAAATTTAATAAAAAGCACTTGTTGTCGTATTAGTTGTTCCGATATCACGGAGCTAGAAACGATAATAAAATTGATGTTCATTGGGAGTTTGATGTTTATTCGTAGTAAAATTGATATCGGGCCGGGGATATCATATTTATGAAATTCAATGGGCGAGGCAATAAATAATGTTCGCAGCTGTAATGAGATCGTGAATTCTGTTAGAGTTTGATAACAATGAACGTAATGAAGACATCCCTAAGGGGTAGCCCGCTGCTGAGATACATTGTTAATACGATTGCTGAGTAGGGGTTTGTCGTTTAGATAGGTGATTAGTACTCTATCGGACACGCCTACGATTCTACTGAACAGACAGAATTTCTTACTGATATCCCTTTGAGACTTACTTACCTCCTGCGACAACAGAATTTCTCATTGACCCCCGGAACCAACGCGTTTTCGATACTCACACGTCGTATCGATAAATTTAATTCGATAACATTTTTTACGATAACATATGATAACAGGTTAACATTTATTAACATTTTTTGATAACATTTGATAACAATTTGATACATTTACTTGTACCTGAAGAATTATGTCAAATTAATTCTCGCGCGTCGTTTATTATTTCACCCCAGGCTTACGTTACATTATTCGCTACTCTCGAGTGATAAAAAAAAAGAGGATCTGCTCCGGGAGCCGAAAACATGATTAAAGATTTCCCGACGAAGGAGGAAATGGATTTCTGATACGCGTAATGCCACCCTATTTGGAACTATTACGCGTAAGTCCCCAAGTAAGCCCTCTATATCCATTCACCCCTGCTCGAAATATATTTAGTAGATCAGAGGGCATCTACTTTCGCCTTCGCACCCGTATACAACATGCTGATAACATATAAATTCGGGAAGTGACACTCAAGAAAAAAGCGTTACATTAAACAATACACAAATCAATAATAAATTATATAATTTTCTACAGCATCTTTAATCTCGTGCATAAAAGAAAATATTTAGTTTTAAAATAATTTTAACCCTTTGCTGTCAAGAAGTGACACTCAAGAAAAAGGCGTTACATTAAACAATACACAAATCAATAATAAATTATATAATCTTGTACTCATCTTTAATCTCGTGCATAAAAGAAAATATTTAGTTTTAAAATAATTTTAACCGTTTGCTCTCGAGAAGTGATACACAGTCACCATTTGTTTTATAAAATAATTGATATATATTGCTTCAATATATTATTGATTAAGTTGAATTTAATTATTATGAAATCGATACATACATTAATTAAAAAAATGTCGAGAGCAAAAATGATCAATAATTTTAATACATTAATTTGCATGTAAGAAATTTACGAAATATCCGTGGGAAAATTCTTCGAGCGCAAAGGGTTAATAAATCGACTAAAATAATTTGCATTTTGTGTGCATTTGTAATGCATTTTGTAATGAAATTTTGAACTTCGTGAAAAATTGGTTTCTCGAAGAGTATCCTCTTTCGATGTAGCGATGGAACCGGCTAATTGGTACACGGAAAGCATTAACAAGCCGTTGCACAAGTTGCCGATGATTTACTGCAAGGTTTGATTGAATTCATTCGTTTCTGTTTACCCGCAGCTCTCGCTCTCACCCCTCGAGCAGCAGCGAGCCTCCAATATTTAGCTCTTTTTTTTCGTTACCGTCGTTTATTTTTTCTGGTTCGTTCGTTCATCCATCCTGTCGGTTGCGAAGTTGTATATTGTAAAACTGGAAACAGCGAACGGTGCACGTTTCCCGCTACACGCCGTTGCCATTCCGTCTCTCCCCTTCTACCCCTTCGTTCCGTGCTCCGGCTCCGCTTTCCGTTCTGCCCGTTTTATTTTCATTTTAGCGGAGGCTACGGGAAGGCATGCCCGCGATCGGAAGGTACGTTGGGAATGATTTCTCAATCGGTCGGCCTCTGTATATTTTATTTCATGTCAATTCGTTAGCAGCAGCAGAACAACGGTCAATACGGCGAAGAATCAAACCGATCCGAAGCCGGTTGTACTCGGCCGATAAAACACTTTAATTGCGGTGCGCGCAGTTGTTTGCGCCCATACGCCGATGGTTACTTCGATTCGAAAACGTATTAACCGTAAAAATATTTTCACGTCACACTCACGGTTTTATACTTCGTAAAGAATTACGAGCTATCGTCGTAAACTATTGGAACCATGGGATGACTAAAAAAAGAATGTAACTACAAAATAAAATGAAATATAATTTTCATGCATCGAATTAAATCGTTTTAAATAAAATGACAAAAACGCAAATGCATACTTGGTTTTAATTCGTAATATTTGGAGAGATTAAAACACAAACTGAAATGAGATAATATAATAATTTTCTTATATTAAATTAAATTGTTTGAAATAAAATAGAAAGAAATATAGATGTATTATTATCGTAGTTTTTATACTTCGTAAAGAATTACGAGCTATCGTCATAAACTAGTGGAACTCCGGAATGATTAAAAAGAAAATGTAACTACAAAATAAAATGAAATATAATTTTCATGCATCAAATTAAATCGTTTTAAATAAAATGACAAAAACGCAAATGCATACTTGGTTTTAATTCGTAATATTTGGAGAGATTAAAACACAAACTGAAATGAGATAATATAATAATTTTCTTATATTAAATTAAATTGTTTGAAATAAAATAGAAAGAAATATAGATGTATTATTATCGTAGTTTTTATACTTCGTAAAGAATTACGAGCTATCGTCATAAACTAGTGGAACTCCGGAATGATTAAAAAGAAAATGTAACTACAAAATAAAATGAAATATAATTTTCATGCATCAAATTAAATCGTTTTAAATAAAATGACAAAAATACAAATGCATACTTGGTTTTAATTTGTAGTATTTAGGAAGACTAAAAACAATGGAAACACAAACTGATATAAAATAATATAATAATTTTCTTATATTAAATTAAATTGTTTGAAACGAAAATAGAAAGAAAGATCGATGTATTATTGCTGTAGCAATAGTGATCGGGTGTTGCGACTAAGTAAGCTACACCTTCCGGTAGTGTTAAGCGACGATCTCGAATGGATTTTATCGTGAAAACTGGTGCAAGCTCGCGGAAAGCATCGGCGAAGGAGAAAAATCTAATAGATGATCGAAATCGGGTTTAGGTCCCTCTAAGAAACTGGTCTTTCCACCCTTCTTGCTCGGTGTTCGCGTTGCAACATCGCCCGATACTGTCGCCCCATCGAGCTCACGATGAAATCCAGTTCGCATTTGAATCAGTCGGTAACGCAATCCATTAGCTCCTAACAGCCAATACTCGGAGGACAGCGTGGAAGAAAACGACTCTAAAAGGGAAAAAGAATCGGGGGGATGAGCAGACTGTCGGTGCGAGTCCTACGGTGTCGCGAATTATTACCGTTAGCTCCGTACAAATTCGAGTGGAATGATACATCTACAAATCTTTAAGAAAATAAATGAATAATCTCGTTGTATAAAAATTAAAAATGAATTATTCGATTTTTTACTCCAGAAGGGAAGAAGTATTAAGGGATGAATAGACGGTCAGTGCGAGTCCTAGGGTGTCGCGAATTATTACCGTTAGCTCCGTACAAATTCGAGTGCAGTAATAAATCTCCAAATCTTTAAGAAAATAAATAAATAATTGTCGTTGCATAAAAATTAAAAAGGAATTATTCGCTTGATTATTTTTTATTCTAAAAGGGAAAAAGAAGATGAATAGTCAGTACAAGTCATAGGGTGTCGCGAGTAATTAGCGTTTGCTCCATACAAATTCGATGCAATAACAAACTTCCAAATCTTTACAAAAATAAATGAATAATTTCATTGTATAATAATTAACCCTTTGCACCCCTATATCAAATATGACTCGACATCAGTTTTTATCTCAAGAGCTCGTCGTCCTATTTTACTCTTTCATGTCCAAATCACTCAAAACACTTAAAAACGTAGGAAGCTGCTGTTAACAAAATCGAAATAAAATGTAGAGTGCAAAGGGTCAAAATTCACTTCAATAGAAAATGAATATAAATGTGAAAATGAAGAGTGTAATTATTCGTTTGATTATTTTCGAAGATATTAGCACGGTGGATGTTCCTGTAGCATTTTCACGGTGGCACGGAGGTATAGGCATGCTCGATAGTGTCCGTATCAGCGAGAGACTAGAAGCCGTTGTCGGTCTCCATGCCTCAGGCGCGACACAGATATCGTGTTTAGAGCGAGATCCACAGAGATGATAAGTCGAAGTACAATGGTTTGAATACCCATCCAGCATCTCGATAGGATCTTAACGTCCTCTAAGAGTAAACGAAATTAAATTCTCTCGGTGCTCGGAAGGCGAAGGCCGAATGCAGCAGCAGCCGTTAACACGAACCTACCTACCGGAGGTATGGCCCGTTGGATACGGATAGATACGAGAAGCATGAAGCCGGAGATCGATACGTTTCTTTTCCCTTTCTCTTTCCGCGTGTCCCGCGCGCTTCCCTTCTTTCTCCCATTCCCGCCTTCCGACGATCTCTTTATACCCCGAGCCAGCCCGTTTCCCTTCGGGTGGCTCGAGCGAGCGAACAAGAGGGGAACCCCGATCGGTTTTCATTTTTACTTTTCACTTTTTTCAACTATATGGATTTCGTGCCAAACATTCGACTCGGTTGACAACTTGCCCCGGATAGTGCCGGCTCGCCGATAAAAGTGTCGTTTAGATAATCTGGCCGTGTGTAATGCCCGATAATACGCGCCCTCGGTATCGTTATCTATGTACCGTAAAAAGGAATGACGTCCTCCTCGAACATAGTTACACGCGAAAATAGCTTCCCTCATTTTTTACACATATTAATTTCGTCGGCTATAACCATAATCCGATTCCAGTTTTTCAGACGACATTATGAGTTCAAAAATGTGACTCGTCAAAGAGTATGCAGTTAGGTTTGATTTAATAGCAAAACTAGCTTCCCTCATTTTTTATAT
>SHCU01000357.1:0-10046 GCA_004307685.1 Ceratina australensis
AGGTACACTTCTCGCCGTGTAGAAAGGTTTTAAGTAATTAATGGCCGTCGGTATTGTCTTAAGGGAAGCAATTTTTCTCGTTTAAATAGAGGCAAGAAGTTAACGGTGATTCTTTCTGGTCAAAAGGTTACGCGCGCTTATGTTTCTTCTCTTTATGTCCTTCAAGTTTGTTTCAGTCTTACGTTTCCCCAAGTTTTCTGATTGCACAAGGTTCTTCAAGAGGGGAACGAGCAAGAAGTGAAAACTTCCTTGTCACTGTTAACAATTTCCAAGCTTCCAATTATCAGGTAAGAGTATTCCGAGAGCATTTTATCATACGACGTTTCACCGAAAATTGCTTTGTATCAGAAACGTTCAGTAAATGAATTTCGATGTGTAACTTAATTTTTATAATTGTAAGAATTCTTTCAGATGTAAGATAAGAGTAAAGCAAATAATGGAAGGATTGTTTCCTCTGTTACTACCCATTAAATTTCCTTTCCTCGCCGGTTCATTCAACGTATGAGACTGATTAATGTAGTGGCACGTCGTGGCTAATGTCACCACCGGAACATCGTAAATACGCGAACCAGATGGCTGGCAGTAACTTCGGAAATGAACAGTGGAAAACGGCGAGGATAATCGCGTTAGAACGCGGACAGGTGGTCAGTTAGCGAATTCATATTTCTACGTACTCGAAACTTTAATCTCCATCAAAAATAAATACGTATACTCTCGCTGATCATAATAACAGTAACTAAAATCTAATCTATTCTGAGAGGTAAAAAGCTTCTCTTTATGCAGTCCAATGTTGCAAGATAATTGTAACCAAGAAAATTGTAATCCCATTACCCGGATACGTGCACCGACTTATTTTAGCACGATTACTTGAGAAGAGAAAAATCTTTGAATTCCAATTACAACTCGGTACATTCGGAGTTTCTCCCAGTCGCACAATAGCAATCGGGATACCGTGAGTCCGCAAGAACACAGATTTCGAGGACTGCGAACCCAAGTCAAAAACGTGAGCAACATCGCTACGCTGCATGTAACGCAGAAGAGTAACCAAGAGACAGACAATGTACTTTGGCTAGAAAACTTGTTAAATAATTATTCTATACATACATTATTATATAATTGATATCATAAAACAGTAAAATCTTTTCTGTTCACGCACAATTAAAATTAACGACGAGCTAAATAGTAGCAGTATTTCTAATCTTATACTTCTCAATCATTCCACCATTCTCTCTTCCCATTTAGGTATGTCTTCATTAGCTTATAACATCTTCGCTTCTTATTTTGTCTTCCCACTTTAATAATCTTTTCCCTGCTTCAATCCTTATCAGATCTCTACTTACTTCCTGCGGTACAATTTAAGCTGACGTACTTTTTTCCCAGCCCTAGGCGAGGTAAATAAGAAACTGGAAATTTCAGAAAGCAATTAACGAGGTCCTGATTTATCACGCTTTATAAGGAATTTGCCTCTGTTTAGCAGCGTGCAGAACGGTTTGCGGTTGTCGGGGAGAACGAAGACGAGAGGCGAGAGAAGAATCCCGGGGAAGTTCTACACCTCGCTCGAATAACATACTAATTAATTTAAGCAAGTTCTTTGACGTTTCTCGGAGGCAGCGTTTGCGATTAGGTAGAAACTCGAACTCGCGGCTTTAAGAGAATGTAAATGATAGCAGGTACCTGCGAGTTCATTACAACCGCCCCGTGGCGAGGCTACAAAATTGTTCGCGAAACTTCCGTTGAATAGTGGTTAATTATAATTAATTCCATATTGTCTGCTAGTCAGCCCGTGCCGATTCTTCGCACTCCGGTGAATCATTCAGAATCCGGCCGGGAAGTTTTAGTTATCACCCAGATTAATATGAATATAAAATTAGCCAGCTACAGTTATACCGAAACTTTCCATCTATACGTACAGCCTGCGCTGCTTAATTCAACGACATCCTCTATAAAATATTAAATATATACCCGTACAAATTAAATCTCTCTAGTGATAAATCAAATGATTTACGCGAGCCGACGAACCGAGAAACGAGGAATGCGTATGGACAGTGTTTCTAATATCGGCCCGGCGGATGAAACGCGGAGCAGGAAAATATACACAGCGCGGTGGAATCGCGCGAATTCGGATTCGCACATGCTCGAACGTGGATTTTAACCGGGAATGCAAGACGAACGCGGGGCTGGACCGTTCAAGAGCGTATTATCAGTTCGTTCCGGGCTCATAGGAAACCGCAATTTCCACGGATTACACGGAGGAAAACTGACTCCCGCGACTGTACCAGCCGGTCGAGCGGCGGGTCCGGGGCTGACGGAATTCATGGGTCGCAGGTTATGCCGCATTCGGTGGTATGTAGTAATTAGCAACATTGCTTCCAGAGCGCCCGAACGTGGAAGGAGGAAACGGGCCCAACCCCGGGCGAGAGCGGATTTCATTCGAAGGAATAGAACGCGCGGCGACCGCGATGCTATCTTGCAAATTGTTCCAGCCGCCAATTGTCTCACCGCGGATCGGCTAACGCGTGCCCTTCGATTAAATTCTTTAACACGCAACACACTTTTCGACGCTGTTGTCCCTCAAACGATGAATTCTCGTTTCCACGATTTCTATCCGATGGGATTTGGATATAAATATTTTGTTATATACTTCGTTGTCTAGAATTTAAAAAAGTTATTGTTAATTTGCATTGGAATGAAGTTACCGTGTTCGGTAACGCAAAACCGAGACAATTAAACGGGAGTGCTCTTAACAGATTTAATAAAGTCTGAGACACCTGTAGCTGAATTATCGTTGAAGTTTCCTGTTTCTTGGTACCGGCAAAAAACCGAACTGAAGACAACAAGAAGGTAAAATAATATCTAACACCCACGGCTGTGCCTTTGGTATCAATTTCTATCTGGCGACTGAACTTGGACAAAACTGCGAGCACAACTGACGCTAATGTAACTTCGTGGGTCGTTACGGAACAGCTTAAGATGCAGATTCACGTGTAACTGTTGTAAGAAGAAGGAATGTGCACGAGTGAAGAACCGAGGAGATAAAGATTAGCTTTCTGTGCGAGCATATAAATGCAGAATTCTTGAACAATCATTTACCATGATATCCTATTTAATTAAAAGATTCTACGCTTGTAGAAAAATCCAATAAATACTTAGTGCAATTAAACAGCGGTATTAATACTTGTTAAAAAATGAATAATATCCATTGCGTAATAATAGAATACGAATGGAATTTAATAAATCTGTACATCTTATTTAAAATTGTTAATCACCTATACTTCAGCGTTTCGAATGCAATGGCAAGGAGTCACTATCACCGTGCGATCCGGGCAATAAATCACAATGTCCACGCATTAGCGAGCCCGGAATAATAGCTTCACGCGTTCGATCCCTGTTTAGTGTGAGTGCGATAACGGGTTATAGCGTTGAATGGCGAGACAAATACACGCAAGCGCATTGCACGTGCTTAACAGTCGTACATAGACACGGCAATGCTTCATTCAGTAGTATAACTCGGTGGAATATTCCGAAAACGGAACGGCCAGCCGAGACGTTCTGACGAAAAAATTAAAACCCGCGGTGAATAGCAACGTTCGTATAATTACATAAGCGGAATCATTGAAATGAGGGATTATCGGTATCGGTTCATTTCAGGTTTCACGCTGTATGCACAGCTGCTTCTGATCTGTTGTATTCTAACTGTAACAGCAAATTCTGATACTGGGATCATGACTCAAAGATCGAATTCGGTGGAGATTCGGGACCTCCAGGATATATGGACACCCTTCGGTGTGCCTTTGTCAGGCATTTACAAACGGTAGTTAAATCATCATTTAACCTACTCCACTGGCTAATTATTTCTCTGAAAATACGTTGCATCATGCGAATCTCTGAATGAAATCTTCAACTTCTTGTTCTATATAGACAGATTTATGAAACTATGATTAATTATTATGTTTTTTTGTAGGAGTTTTGCTTATATAACACTCAAAGATAGATTGCCAGTAATTCTAACTAAAATCATTGATACACTTAGTCGTAGCAAAGAGAGAATTGCTCAGAAATATGGACAGGTAAAATAAACGTTCATTATATACCTTTTAGGGTCAGATAATACCTGAGATTTTGATTTAGGAAGCTTTGGATGATGTGAAACAAATGTCAGGGTATATTAGTAAATTGAAGAATGAATTAGTAACAAATAAAACATTGAAGCCTATGCGATTGCTTCCTGATGATCCAAAGAACGATGCTGGTGAATGGAATAAGTATCTGATGAGAAGAACTGATATAGAAGGCGGTACTCCAACATGGTTCAATACTACTTGGTTGTACTGCGAATGTTACATGTACAGAATTATTGCTCAAGAGTTTTCTCTCACGTAAGTTTTAAAAATGTCAGATCTCTTTCTTCATAAAATAACAATTTTATCTATTTCTAGGAAACATCTGAAAAGTTATGACCCTTTCAAAGATCAAAAAGAGACTGCATTTACAGGTTCTCTAATTAGCATAGAACCACTTGCTACCTACACTATGAATCTTGTACAGAGGGCAGAGAATTTATCAATACATGAAACCAAAGAAGAACTGTTTAAGCTCTTCAAAGTCATTCTTTGGGGTAACAAGTATGTCTGATCTATGATGTCCTAATTCTTTGTTCTTACAATTCTATTAAATTTAGTACATCTTGCTTGTAGATGTGACTTGTCATTGAGTGCAGGAGCAGAAGTTAGTCAATCTAGCAACCCCATAGAAGTACTAAAATCATTAGATAAAGATATTCTTGTAAATAACACAGAGCTAGCTTGGAATGTACTAAGAAAGAAAGAGGCTAACAATAGAGATGTTGTAGATATGATACTTGATAATGCAGGCTATGAACTTTTCACTGATCTCTGCTTAGCTGCATTTATGATCTCTGCTAAATTAACGAGCAAAGTACGATTTTACGTGAAACGTTATCCATGGTATATCAGTGATGTAACAACATACGATTTCCATTGGTGTCTGGACTATATGCAGAATTCGTCGAATAAAAGTCTTCAAGAATTTGGTAAACTGGCAAGTAACTACTTGAAGGATAATGTATGGACCATTGAGGTAATTCCAATTTTACATGGAATACAATATCACAAAAACAATTCCAACATTTCCTTTTTAATATTCTTAGGAGGAATTATTTTGGACTGGACCCTACGATTTTGCGGAAATGAAAGAACAGGATCCGGTGTTGTATGCAAAATTGTCGGATGCGAAAATGGCAATATTTAAAGGCGACTTGAATTATAGAAAACTGTTAGGCGATATCAATTGGGAGTACACGACAGAATTTATGCAAGCATTGAGAGGATTTCAACCAACGAATATTCTAAGCCTAAGAACAGTAAAGTCGGATGTCTGCGTTGGCCTGCTTCCTGGCGTAGCAGAAGATTTATTTCGACAAGACGAGAAATGGATGTTTACAGGACAGTACGGACTTATTCAATCAATTACGCCTAAAGCTTGTCCATGCACTGATAAGATATGTTAAAATCCTATGAATCATGAAGTACCAAATGAACCTTCCGTGCTATGTGTATATTTTCTATCAGGGTACACAGTCTCTTGCTGTTCCTCATCTATTTTGTATTCAGTGTACATAATCAACTCTGTACATATTGTTATCAATTTGTAATTATAAATGTTACATAATTCCTTTTTAATTGTAAGAACATTTATCAAAATTTACTTTCTCGCAATATTCCACTAATCTACTTTCGGCTATTCGCACAACTTTTCACGTATTTATATTTTGTACTATGATACTATCCTTGTAATCAAAATTGTCATATCTCCGCGAGATGTTCTTCCAAACAAATTATATGTGTACAAATGTCGTATAAGGGTTAACAAATAAAATATGATTTTACAAACTCTACTCTAAATGCTGGGCGTGTATTTAATTTATTTAGTTCACAGGTATATAATATACGAATAAAATGTTACCTCAACAAATTAATATTGATTACGATATTTTTTTTTATATTATAATACAGAATTATTATACAATTGTTTCCTGGTTAAGAATAAAATAATAGTTTATTATTATTACCACCGTCGTGTTTTGATATACACTTAGGAAACCTTTTGAACCGAAATATATTCAAAAGAGATTTAAAATTAAAATAATAATAATACAGAATAATACATATATAGTTACTTGGTGCATTTATAACGTTAGAATAGAAAGAATCTTTTAAGAATCCAAGTGGCAGTAGAGTTCGTAAACAAGTAATTTAATTTATGTATCACTACATAATACCGATAAACGAAATAGTCTCAATTATGGAAGCATTAATTGTTGACAGTATTATATGATAAATGCTCGCTTCATATTTATGACCATGCTCGTCCAGCAAGCTACGCTCAGGATAACATTATTTTATATCACATTTCCAAGCAAATCCTCCAATAATGTGCAAGTATAAAATTATGATGTTTATTAACCGTTCGTCGTATTACAAGAAATTTAACAATAGCGTTAATTTTTAAACCCTTCGTGGTCAATTTTCATATGCAGTTTAACGTTGCGGTAACATAATCAAATAATCTAATGCTTTACAAACTCTCATAATACTAAGGCAGCAATATCGAGATTTGAAAGTATCTATTTCCTCTTGTCCCTCGCATATTATCTCTCAATTTACGTTTGTGTGTGTGTACGTGTGTATAGATAAAAATAAATTTACTGCTCTATAATACATAGCTATTTAAATATATGAAATGATCTGAATACGTTGTACAAAGTTATATAGAGAGTCCCTGTTGTATAGATACAGGATGTCCCAAGAAATATTAATCAAACAAAACTCGATTCTTAAAGCGTGTAAACTTATAATGCTAAAAGCGATATTTAAATTATATACACATAAAATTTATTATTTAAACAAACAGCGATGATACAAAACGTTTACAATTAAATCAATATGATCCTCAGAAATATTGTCTACGGTAACAATGTCTATATAGGATACGCCTTCCTTATGAAGATCTCATCAATTAAATATCTCGAAATGCCACTGGTAATTAATTACACGTTAAGAATTTGATATTTGTTCGTGAACAAACACAAGGAGTTATTGTTATGATGTGATGTGAATGTTAGAAAAATTAAAATCGGCCAGACTTAAAAAGATTAAATATTTCTTGACCATCCTATATACATCCAAGAGAGAATTTGCAAAAGATGATATATATTACTGATACTTTACATTTTTATCATCATTAAAAGGATAACGATAGTCCCCCTCATTATTTAAGCGTCATCCTCCCTCGCGAACCGATGCCACTAAACGCGACCGTTCTCCCACACTTCCTGCACTACTTATACGATACATTGTATAATGTTAATGATAGCAACGTAGTTAGTAATAAAACTAATCGCGCCCCGTATTAATTAAGAACTTATCAACGATCCGTTCGAAACTACACTCACGTTCGCTGCACGCGCGGTCGTCATGCAACGTTCAAATAGTGATTCTAATTCAGACACATTCCCGAGTACTTTACTGCCACCTAGGGAAGCTACGAAATGTACATTTATTTAACAAGAAATGAAAACGTTTTGGAAGTCTAGACACCACGAGCCGGTTTATCTACACATGAGAGAAGAAATTAAAGTCGTCGTGAATCGCAACTGTGCAAAGGATTATACTTTCATCGAACTAGTAAAGAAATGTGGCACCTCGCGTCCGAACGTTGGCCACTGATCACCGTAAACACCGAGAGAGATGAGAAAAGATTTTTCATGGCACTACCCCCCGCGCACGCGAACATATCTCCCATCCACACGTTTTAAGTTTCGTTTAGCTTTCGACGTATCTCCTTTTTGTAATATCTAAATATGAACAGTCATAATTCAGCTATCAAATGTATTAAATAACAATAATGGAAACGACTAACATTCTAAAATCTGCTTTACACAGTCGGGTCGGTTATCAAGGTATTTGGTCTGAATCGTGTATGATCGTTCCAACAATGATTGCAGCTATTCCATCTCCTTGGTTTGCAACTAAAATTCATGCAAAATTGACAGTCCCGAGTACGTATCCATGTTCCACGGTAGTACCCAGTATTTGCTTTATACACTGTAGGTTTTTCAATTTACCCTTGAAGGGCTGTTACTTAGTGAATGCGGCAAATACTGCCCAGAGGACTGGATTGGCATTAGGTTTAGCAGCTTCCGCCTCGAAATCAAGATCCAGTAACGTCCGTACCCGCCGCATCGCTACCTCATAATCGTCGTCGCAGAGCGGCGCAAATGCATTTTCTAATACATCGGCTGCGTGTGCTAAGATAACTAAAGCTAGCGTTCGCCTGTCCATGCGGCCAGCATCGTTGACCCAACGGCTTAACACAGCTTCTTGGATCTGTTATGCGAAAAATCAATTTTTCACTTGAACCTGATAACGATTAAACAAAAACTGAAAGAACCTCTACCTTCTTAACAAGACGACTTTTGGCAAGGTTATCAGTAAGGGGATGTGTAGTCATATCAAACAGTAAGAAATTCTGTTTTTCTGTTGTTAAAACACCTTTTTCAACAAGATTCTTGGCTAGTCTTTCTCTGACGTTTCTCAATTGATATCTCAACTTTAGCGGATTCCATGTTTCCCCTAAACCCAAACAAACATATAGAAAATATCACGAGTAAACAAACATGAGTTTTTGTATGACGAATAAACAAACCACTGAGATATTCGATCCAACTGGGTACAGTCTCCGGTGGATCCGTTTCCTTTATATGTTTCAACGCTTCGTCCAGTAGAACATCCCCTGTAGGCGCGTCATTTTTCAGCAAGAGCTTCCTCACCAAAAGACCCTTTTTACGCATCCCAGCTTTCTCTAACTCTACACGACCACGGAATCCAAGTTCCGCCAAGATGCAACCACGCAAACCAGAACTTATACAATCGTTCCAAAATGACGTGTAACCCTATGGAAAAAATATAAATCCTCAATCCCGAAGGGCGCGATCTCCTGCTCTCTATCTCAAAGGAAGGACGTCGAAGGAGTGCGGTGGAGGATCCGGGAGACGGTGTCAACAAACCTCCTTCTCTTTGAGACCGAGCAACAGCACTTCCTCCATCAATGTCAATCGGGTTTCCTTATCAGAATCGTCATCGATCGTGGGATTCGAATTGAGGTCTTTCTGCATGGTGTCCGTGTCCACGCCATGGCCAGACAATTTGTCGTTCTGGGTATCATTGGAACCGTCCTGGCCGAGGCTACTGCCGCTGCTGCTGTTGACCACGCGTCTCCGTTGCACCAAACCGTCACCGCGATTCATCGTTCAACGACGAAGCTGAGCCTGCTTCTCTCGCGATTACGTCCGCGTGTCAAATACGCCACCGTGTCGCCTTTTACCTCGGATATGATCAGGCGTGTACAAATCGGCCGTGGCGTTAAACCAAGCTGACGGCATGCATCGAACAGTGCACACTATATTGTTGACGTTTCAAACGATACGACATATCTTTCCAAGATGGCCAATCTACGCGGACGTCGTTATTTTGTTTCGCTACTTGCTTTATGCATATACCCCTTACGCGCAATTAGAATGACGAGTCGCGTTCAGATTGCGGACAACACTAATCCAGGCGAACCGCAGTTCGTTGCTTCGGCGATACATTTACTTCGGCGCTAATGTTTTCGGCGGAGAGACTTGTCACGACGAATCGAATCTCGAAGTCCCTCTCCTGTCCTGCCCTACTCTCGACACTCGCCAGAGAGAACAGAGCGCGAGCCGCGAGCCTGGAAACGCAGATCTCGCGGTTTGAAGTTACTTAGAACACCCACTCGGATCAAAATGCTGAGACTTCGTTTTTCACTGTCGGTAATTCGACCGTAGCGCCTATCGTCGCACGCGCGAAGAGTTCAAGACCATCTGTGATCACCGAGGAGAGATTAATAAAGAGTGCCAGCAGAGCTGCCAGATTGAGGACGGGAACCATCGGGAAACTGCCCCTCCACTTTTGGCGCTCCGTGCTCGGTAGATTTCGAGCAGTAGA
>SHCU01000357.1:21451-35080 GCA_004307685.1 Ceratina australensis
TCTATCGTTATTGCATTACAGGTACAGATTGGAGAAAAGTATTACTCATACCATGATGGACAACATGAAAATATTAATTTCGGAATTATCAGACGTGGAGTGTAAATATGCTTTAGCGAGTCAGCTGGGATTTAAAAGCATCGTAGAAACGATGCTCAGTAATCCTATGATAGGTGCATACCTCAAGGATACTATATGGAAAAAAGGATATAATGCTACCTGAATGTTTTATCACAGATTTATAGAAATACCGCATCCAAAGTATACCTATGTTTATTTTATTTTTTGTATAAATAAATATTTTTTATAACATACTCTATTAATTGGTACAAAACTTGTCAAGACTGTCTTAATAGATTGGATTAACCATATTGAGAATAACGTATGAATGTATTTGAAGAAAAAAGCGTACCTGTAACTCGAAGAAGCTGATCAGAACAACTGGAGGATCCACGTTTCTTCATTTTCGAACGGTTATTCATTTTAGCGGCACACTATTAAAAAGTTAACTCGCACTGTTATCCACAATTAATAAAGTCACAAATGCTAAGTTAATTGGAACGAGGAGATACCGCCAAGTGATAATTCCTCCTCCTCTGAAGTGAACTACGTTTCCGAGTTGACCGCATGGTGGTCTCGAATCTGGTACGTCGAGAACAAAGGCGTGAGCGTTCTGATTCGCGCTCTGGCCGTACGTCTACGTATTCTTTGTCTATGAGTGTCGGTTGTTCTACGCGGTCTTCAGCAGCGGTCTTCCTAGTTTATTTTATTTTGTATGACGTTAGATTTATCCTTAGAAGGAGGGCGTGCAATTTTCACGATCTCCGATTGCATATTTTCGTGATAATGCCAAAGAGAAAGAATCAGGCTCTAATAGATTCTGACAGTAGTGGCAGCGCGTCGGAAAGTGGTTCAGATTTGGACAATGTAAATGATATAACCTTACCATAGATATCTATTGTTGCATGCTTATTATCTATTATTTTACCTCTACGATTAATTGCTTATGTTGCTTTACGACAATTGAATGTATCGGTGATGTAATATTTCATAAGAAATCTCTTAAATCTTTGAGGATAAGATGCATGCATAAAGTTTCTTTTACATAACCTGTTATACTGCTGGATAGTATACATACAGATTCGAACACTCGAATAATCAAGCTGAAATACATGTAGAAATCTATATTTATAATTTAGCCAATTTATATCTACATCTAATGCATGCAAATTTAAATTAGGACTTGTTGTCCCTTGCCAAAAAGAAGAAAGGCAAGAGTCAAGATGATTCCCAATCGAATGAAGAGACCGGCTCAACGAAGAAAGATAATAAGCATGAATCAGAAACATCAGATTCAGATGATGATTGGGGTGCAAAGTCTGGTAAAAGTAAGAAAAAGAAAGTGCCAAATAAAAGGAATAAACGGAAGATGACAAAGTCTAGTAGTGAGGAAAGTGTTAGTGAAAAAGAGCCTGCAAAGGTTTCGGAACCAGAAGAAGGTAGAAAAAATTTACACATCAAGATTTATTTTTTGTTAAATTAAAGTGTACTGAGATGTAACCAAGGAAACTTTTATGTCCAGGTGAAGTCTCAGATTCAGATGCTAGCGTATCTGACTCTAGCCAAGAAGAATTCAATGATGGGTACGATGATAAATTGATGGGAGATGCAGAGGATCAAGCAAGACTTGCTCAAATGACAGAGAAGGAAAGAGAGCAAGAAATATTTAAACGCATAGAACAACGTGAGATTATGAAAACAAGATTTGAAATAGAGAAGAAGTTAAGAATGGCTAAGAAACAAGAACTGAAGAAGCAAAAAGAATCAAGGAAGAAAGAGAAAAGTACAGAAGAAAAGAAGATGGACAGAGCACCAGATCCCAAGGAGAGAAGTAAGGACCGTAAGAAAACAATAGAAGAGAAGCAAGACAAGAAGTTCCATGCGATGTCCCTCCTGAAAGCAAGACGTGAAGAAAAGAAGGAAAGAGGTAAAATAACAAATTCATTGTTAAAGGAATTGAGTTTTACACATTTTCTTCTCTTGTTTTTTATTAGAGGAGAAAGAGAAGCAAAGAATAGAACAGCAGCAGCAACAGTCAAAGGATATTGAAGAAGAAGAATTAGAAGATGACCATAAAGGCGGTGCAAACAAAACAAAACTTAAGGCATCTGATATTTATTCGGATGACAGTGGTTCGTCAGAGAGTGGTGAAGAGGAGGAGACCGCTAAAACATCGTCTCATCGCAGATCATCTTCAAGCGACAGCAGGGACACAGACTCGGAAACTGATAAAAAGTTAGTAATTGAATTTTTTTTTAATTTAACATAATACTTCTACTTTTAAATAAAAAATAATTCCAATGGTTCTTTGTAGATCTGTTACAAGTACTAAGGCAAAAGTGAAGAAACCAATATACGTCAGTACCAAGGAAGATCTGAATAAAATTAGATTATCTCGTCATAAAATGGAAAGATTTGTACATCTGCCATTCTTTGATAGAGTAGTACAAGGCTGTTTTGTAAGAATTGGTATTGGGAACAATAATGGGAAGCCTGTATACAGAGTAGCTGAAATTAGCGGTGTCTGCGAAACAGGAAAGATCTATCAACTTGGCGGTACAAGAACGAATAAAGGATTAAAATTAAGACATGGAGCTCAAGAACGTGTGTTCAGATTAGAATTTGTATCGAATCAAGAATTCACTGAATCCGAGTTTTTTAAGTGGAAAGAGACCTGTGCTTTACAAGGAATATCTATGCCCACTTTTGAAGAAGTCGAGCAAAAATTGAAAGACATTAAAGAAGCTTTGGTATACGAATTTAAGGAAGAGGATATAGAAAAGATAGTACGAGAGAAGGAAAGATTTAAACAGACTCCATATAATTATGCGATGAAAAAGGCACAGCTTATGCGCGAAAGAGATGCCGCCAATTGTAGAGGAGATGACGAAACCGCTACCCGACTTAATCAAGAATTGAGTGAACTCGAAGAACGTGCTTCCGAGCTTGATAAAATGCGGACGGCAACAATATCTAGTATATCTTACATTAATGATCGTAATCGGAAGAAAAATGTTGAAGAAGCGGAAAAAGCAATTATGGTACAATAATAATATACGAAATTAATGAAACAATATTCGATAATTGTATTATTGATCTGTACTTTTTATACAATAGGAGGAAATTAAAGCTAATAAAGGTAAAAAAGTAGATGACCCGTTCACTAGACGAAGTACTAAACCCAGGATGGTGTTCAAGCCAGAGGATGATGAAGTATCATCCAGTATCCCGGTAAATGATAAAGTCAGTCCCCAACAACCTGAAACAGTAGCGGTGAATAACGAAAAAGAAAACGGTCAAGAGACTAAGAAGAAACAAAGTACTGAAGACTTATTTAATGCTCACGATTTTGACATCACGATAGATTTGGAAGTACCAATTCCAAGTAAGTCACAATATATTCAATACATGTTTTATTTTCATATCGAAAATATCCTTAACACATTCATGGCATATCTTTTCAGACAATCCTGTTAGTGTATTACCCAAGCCTATTAGTAATATTAAAGATACTGGACCTCGACGATCTTTAAACTTAGAAGATTATAAGAAAAAACGAGGGCTCATCTAACGTTTTGTAAACGTTAGAAATGATAAGTATCAGTCCTTAATGGTCTGGTTAATTGTAAAAAAAAAAAACGAAAACGTGTAACAGTTGACTGAGAAACTAGCTTTTACATAGTTCTCATATAATATTACGGTTTCGTTATAGATAACAAAACGCCTCTTTTTAGAAAAGACGTAGATAATTCTTTACTATTTACGAAGTCATAATTATTGTATTTTGTACGAACGGAATACGAATTCAATGTTCTTTAAAATTTTCCTTACTTTGTCAAAGAACACTGTTAAGAAGTACTTACGCGAAAGTATTAGAAGTTGAATTGTTTTGTTCTTTCACCGATTTATCTACGTTTTTCCAAAAGAAATACACACTTTGCGCTGCTAAAAATGAAATAAACTCAATAGTTAATATAACATTAATACTGATAATGAATAAAGACAAGGTACTTTAAAGACAAAATCTAACGTGGAGCAAAAATATAATGAATTATGGTTTGCGTACGTTATCAGTTATATTCTTTTGCGTGCTGTATATTGAAATAAAAGTAGAATCGCGACTCGATAAAGAAGAATAAAATCAGGAGTAGTTATGCATTACATTTTTATCAATTATGATATGTATACTAATTTTTTTAATGAGAACGTTATGAGAACTGTCATAGATATTTTTTATTCTCTACAGTGTTCTATTATTATTAATTACATGTACTGTAATCTATTGCCAATATAATTTGGCGAGACAAGCTTCAATCTGTGTTTTATTACACACGTTTGTAAATATTCTGCGTACAATTAAAATAATTTAAATTACTACATTCTTATACATATTTCTGAATGAAATTACATCGAAGAACATATTTTTAGATGTGTCCTTTTTTTAATGCATGTCTAACTTATTTGACTACGTGTATTGTTAATTTAACTAATCATGTTTAAACAAATATTTAATACGTATTAAGTCTATCAGAAAATAGGTACTTTGTTTTGAGATAGTCCACGCGACAAACTTTACATTTACTACCTTTTAATACGTGATAATAAGCACGATATCTTGAATAAATAGAACTTCGTGTTTTGTATCAAAATTCTTTTACAGTTATAAACCTGTCTGCAATAATACAGATACTGAAAAATATTTTCGGAACGGATAGAAGATTTTATTTGTACAAGATATAACAGATGATTCTACGTAATCGAAGAAGAATTAAGATCCGACGAAGTGCGACATGTATGAATACGAATGATTATTCTCTTATCAAAATTATTGAATTTGACAGAATTGTACATACACACATATGTACTTAGTATATACTAACAGCTATGATACTATTAAAAAATTGTATGTTATTCACGCAATAAAAATTATAATTTACATTTTATAGAAACTAGGACACTATCAAGTTATGATCAACATCTTAAGAAAAAAAAACAATATTTTACGAAACAGACTGAGGTATTATGTTTTACTCAACTTTATACTGAACGAAACGGTGTATGTATGTGTTACTTTAGTACGAGTCAAGGTGTAAGTCCTATAAGTTCCAATTATCTAACTTACAACCTGTTGTGCTTATACATTGTACTCTTGCTCACTATTTTAGTTACGTGGTATTATAGATTAGAGCAATAATCTAAGATTATATATTCAACTGTATTACATGTTATGCTTTCAAGCTGTACGATTGGCATCAGTATTATAATAATATACATGTATGCACATAAATATAAACAAATGTATATTCAATATTACACCAACCAGATACTTCAAATTTTATAAGAATATTCAATTTGCAGTATACGTATTTCCTTCTTAAAGAAGTCAAGGTACTTACCGAGTTGATCCGAACACTTGTTGTAAAAGCATCCTTGATTCTCGGCAATGTAATATATTTTATCGACTCCTCGTGGAATGGTTTAAAGATTTCATATTCACCGCTCCTCGTGCGCGAGCAAGACGCGCGGACATGCGCAGGGAAGAACGCGCGACGTCTGTATGTGGCTGCTTCGTTGCTTGCATGCCGCTGCCCATATAAGGCAATTTCCCCACGTCCCGTGCAGCGATTGGCCAGTGCGACCGGCAGGTCAAGTCAACGATTAATTTCTACAAATGTCATATCGTTGCCCCTGAAATTGGGTCCGCGCGCGTTTCACGCCCCGGCGACGAGTCGCCGGACCATATTTGCACGAGATCGAAGAAAAAATCATATCTTAGATAAAATTACATAGCATATAAACAATTGGCGCGGCCGCATCGCACAACGCTTGCGCCCTGGAACAGACCCACCGGTTCGAAATCGGAGTTCGTATCAGTTTGAGCACGGTTCGCGTTGCTCAACGCGTTGCAAAAAAGAGGACAGGGTGCGAAACGTAGAATTTGTCATTGAATTCTACCAGGCAATGCATTCGTATGATCGATTATGAATTTTTCCTCGTAGATTCAACCAATCAAGGCAAAGTTAATCGGAGTGCGCGCGCGCAGGCGTAGGGATACAGGATTCGCAGAAAGCTGGCTGAGAGAGGAGCCTCCCTTCCCGTTCGTTCGTGAGCCGCGACCCCCGCGACTGGACACTGCGCCTATCCAGTTCCACCAGACCTAGGCACTCGTGAAAGTGTAGGTTAAAAGTGCTTGTTTACGTGATTCTTCTCACCGGCTACTGCATCACGAAATGGTAAATATCACCCCGTGCATGTATACACGTTCGAAAATATGTCAACGATCCTTTCGTAGCCGGTACACGGGCTACTTTGTGGTTATGGCCGAAGCAGACGCGCCGGTCGCCATTTCTATCCCGGCAATACGCCGCAAGAACGGCTGCTTTCTTCTTTTGGCCACATCAATCGACCGATATCGTTTGCGCCGAACCGCTCGCCCGAGACCTTCTGTGCCGTCGGGTCTCGCTGGTTTTTAACGTAACGAACACACCAGGATCGAGATCCTCTTGTGTAGGTGCATTTTTACATGCCAATCGCGGTTCCTTTGCTTCCAGGAAACGGATGATTCATTTCCAGTTTCGCGATACGACAAACACTCGAATAGCTGTGATCGGTAATGGAAGAAAATTGTATACCGCGATTGTGTTGTAACGTAACTGTCGCGTGGCAGTCGCCTCAGTGAATACCTATTCGGTTTTATCGAAATTCGAAAGAACGTAGATTCTTTTTGCTCCTTCTCTCACTCATTAGATTGCACCGCGTATTTAACAGTTTTTTACGGTCCATCTCCTTTCCGCCACATGTTTCCCTGCTCTCAGCGAACTGTCTGATAGCGATCCATGCATCTTTTGCAATTTTCCGGGGAAAAAATAGCAATTGGCAAGGTTTTCGCGTGATTTTAATAGTGCCGAGTGAATATCTGATCTCTTTTGTTTCGCACGTTCAGTGTCGATCGGATCGAATTCGACGAGGTACGTTCGAGCATCAGATCATCGTGTAATTTCGAAGCTGAAATATTTCTCGAATTTTCGTCGTAATTGCCAAAAATTTATATAACGAACGTAGGTTATGCCAGATTGAAATTTCCGAGCAGTCTTCATGCACGATTTCGAAATATTGAACGGTATTATCGATCAACAACCGTATCTTTCTAATTTAATCCGTACCCATCGAGTGTACACTTGTTTATTCTATCTGATTCATATTATCCGTAAGTGGGGACCGTAAATACTTCCATCAGCAGTCCGATATCTTTCATTAAAATGTTCGTGTTATATTATTATACGTAATATTACTTTCAGAAGTTACATTTCATGAAACTATTGACAGTTTCGTGAATTGGATTCAACAAGTCTTGAAGTTTCCTTCAAGAATTAACGATTTATACTTATAGAATGATTCGTCATACGCGTGATGCATTCGTCGAAGTTCCGGAAGGATTCATTTAGTAGTCGCGTTCCGTTTCCGGCGAATTGGCGACAGAAAATTAACCATGTGAAACTGGTACAAGTAGTGACTACCGTTCTCCTGATACATTTTGAATATTTATGATGGTTACCGATAGACGCTGTATCCTTGGTAATGAAGTGCCGAGTTTCCTTGCGAAACTGACCCTCCCCCTCCCCCTATTGCTTCGAAGATGACAGTGAACTACAAGAGTTCTGGTAGAGAGGGAAAAATTCAATGAGCCCGTAAGGAGGTCGGTTCTTGCAGGCCAGTGACTCTCAAAGTTCACTGACGCCATCGTAAACGTGATGAATAAGCCGATTACCCCTCTACAATGCTACGATTAATCTTTTTCGCTGTTCCTCATTTATAATCGTCTAACCTTTCCTCTTTAGCATTATCGTTTAAAAACGCGGCCGCTAAACTTTTCCATTTAACAGTTCTCTCGAAAGCACCTTTCTCCGTTTGAAATGTTCACGGAAGGAAACGCCTAACTGCCATTAGAAACCACAAGGGGATTGGGCTAATTAGATATCAAGATCATCAGTGAAAGATGGAATTCGTAATTGTACCACGCTACTCCAATTTTTCTACGATCTACCCCACGTTTTTTCCATCGAGTAACGCGATGATACATGTAAACCGGAGCGGTGTATTCGACGCCCAAACACTGAGCATGTCGCTCCTCGTCGGTGAATCATCTTCCGTTTGACCTTGTGCCACACACAAGAGACGTTTACAACAACGCCCTAGAGGGAGCCAAGTCTGGCCCTAACCGGCATCCCCCGTCGTGCCAGAATATCGACCGAGGAATTGCATCCTCCATCCACTGGCTATCCTCCAACCACGTTACACTTTTCGTCAGACCCTTTCGCACCCCAATCGACCCTTACGTTCATTACGATGCCAAGTTAGCAACGGTTCGACCGTACTGTTCGCATTTACAATGGGAACACGATCGCCGGTCAGCAAAATCTAACGCGACTAACATTATCTCTCGCGTTTCCCGTCTTATCAGTAGCTCGTAACAGCTGTTACAAATAACGAGCCGGAGTAAATTTAGCCGGATCGTCATTGGTATTATTTATTTCGGCGAATAACAAAATTCAAACGGATACGTGGGTATGGTATAACACAATCTGGCAAAGTATCCGCTTCAACTTCAACTATCGAATTACCCGACTAATTTTAGCGATTTTGCAATTCCTTGTTTATAGCCGTGAACCTGTTTGTTTTGTCGCGATTACTCGCGTTCCCGTTACCGGGAGAGATATTCGAGGGCTAGCCGAAAATTTCGGCTAGACTTTCGAACCCGAACGTGTCGATCCTAGGCGAAAGCTGTTTCAAAAATAACTATCCCACTTTGAACTTTTCACTACGTGCATGTCGCCCATTTGCGGCGTCACCTTCCTTCCTTCCTTGCTTCCCCCTTTCTCAGTTTCTCTCCCCTTTACTCTCCCCTATTCGGTTTACCCGTTCACCGGAACTTTCGTCCAGGCGTTCTCGTTGTATTTCGTGAATTTCCACCGAGCGTGGAAGGAACACGTAAGCTGGACGAATCTCCGTACCGTGTGGCACGTGCCCGAGAGCGAAAGATAACTTTAGAAATGGATGTCGGATCTCTTTTAGCATCGGATTCGTGCGTGGGAAGACTTTATTTTCGGTACGTCCCCTACGTTTGTCCGCGAAATAAGCTTAAACGGGCAGCCTAACACGACCCGCGTAATGCTGATAGCGCCGACGATACTCGTCATTCCAACCGCTTCGTCATATGTACGGAGAAAAATGCTCGGCACTCGTAATCTATTGCATGTTCGCACGACACTCAAAAAAAGGGATTGTTCTTATCTAAGAGCGCGGTGAAGATTGCGAGAGGAGGGCGGGAGCGATAGATGATACCCAATGATAGAAAAAAAATATCAATGCAACTCTAATCAATTTAAGCATTTCAGCGGTTTAAATTAAATGAGAAATGTTCGTTGCAATTGATACGCCATGGGAGTTTTATATCGCGCAATGAGAGAATACGTGTTACAAATCGTGTAAAGTAATTGCGAGTATCTTGTCGCTGATATTAGTTTCAACAGGTGCGATTAGGTTTTATTTCTTTTAATCGGGCTCTTATGCAACGGTATTCACTATTGCATTGGTGACTCATCTTTGTAGTATCAGCGATTTGCTTTTCGTTTTAAACACAGATTCCATCGGAAGAATGATAAATCAATTTCTCGATTATAATTCTTAAAAGAGGAGTATGCGTGTCTGATAAATTTGCTTAATAATTGTTATTCCTCTGTTTAGGCATCGGGAGTAACAGTGGCCGACGTTTGTAAGACGACGTACGAGGAGATTAAAAAAGACAAAAAGCATCGATATGTAATCTTCTACATCAAAGATGAGAAGCAAATTGATGTCGAGGTGATTGGTCCTCGCGACGCAGCTTATGACGCCTTCCTCGAAGATTTGCAAAAGGGCGGTAGCGGAGAATGTCGCTACGGCCTCTTCGATTTCGAATACACTCATCAGTGTCAGGGTACTTCCGAGGTAATGCTTCGATTAGAGTCTACTAATAAAGATTGACGGGCGAGTCGTTTAATCATAATTCATTTTTGTTCCAGGCTTCCAAGAAACAAAAATTGTTCTTGATGTCGTGGTGTCCTGACACGGCTAAAGTTAAGAAGAAGATGTTGTATTCCAGTTCTTTCGACGCTTTGAAAAAGTCCTTAGTAGGTGTGCAAAAGTACATACAGGCAACAGACCTTTCAGAGGCTTCCGAAGAAGCTGTCGAAGAGAAGCTCCGAGCCACTGACAGGAATTAGGAGTATTTCAGCGAATCCAAAATTATTAATATTAATGAGAGAAATCAAGTGAAAAACAGTACGCAAATTCCCTTCCCCAAAATAATGCTCTAAACCGTCGCCGCATCGAACGTTCACGTTTTTACACATTTTTCACGTTCAAACGAAAACGATTACTAAATATTTGCGCTACATGTATTAGTCATTGGGGAGCGTAAACATTAGCAGAAAAGGAACGTAAAACAAACAAAAAAAACATATAAAGAAAAAAAAACACACTTTTCATACTGCGAACGTTGTGTGAATCTGTCTGATATAATATTAATATTATACTATTATTATAATTATAAGATATTTGTAAAAGAATAGCAGTTTACAACCAGTCAGGCAGTAAGAATGAAAGCATTACACCTTTGTCATCGGCTGTATAATGTTTAAATTAAATTCATTTCATAATGACTTCTCGAGAAAACACCCGTTAGTAAAGTCCCATATTATCCTAACGCCGTGTGAAATTCAGTTGTTTGATTTGTTATAAAAAAAAAGAAGCACGTAATTAGTAATAATCGTTTGTATATGATAAGTCGATCAAGCGTTTTATATGCAAAATAAATTTTGCTTCTATTATTTTCTATACTTTCTTCATTGATTTTATGTGTAAAAAGACTATGTATTAAAATATTTTAATCCTGAGTCAATGCTTCTAGTAAAAATCGTTTGTTAACGTTTATTCTTTTGTGTATGTATAGTGTATTTTGTGTATGGAGGACGGAAAACATGAATAATTCATAATTGTCGATCATACGGAAGTAAATTCCGATGTTATCGACGTTTTCATCTACCGACCTTGAGATTTCAGGTAAAAATGTGACTTTTTGCATTATTTATGCAATAAATAAATATATACGAAAACCTACTGTTTTATACATCATACTTTTTCTACAATGTAATATATTCTTTAATTGCAATTTCATGCGATATTAAACATGCATTTCTAAATTGTTGAATTTTTATTTCAGAAAATCTGAATCATGGCTCTAAAAAGTTTAACTTTCGTTGTAAATGCATGCATATGTAAATATCTCCGCGATGCATTCATGCATTCTATACGAGCCTACGCGTGACGTAGTCGGTGGCATTCGAAGGCGTGCACTGCTATCTTGTCAGTGTCAGATTCCGCCGAATTGTTAAATGGTAAACGAGCTACTGTTATGATTACACTTGGCGTGAGTGCGATGTTATTATAGTTAGCTGAAATATGTTAAAATAAGAGTAATTCAACTGCTTTAACGCTTTCTGTAAATCACATTAACCCTTGAAGAAGGTAAACCGATATGTCATGTAATAAATCTATTATGATACCACGAGTGCCGCTTGCCTGTCTGCTGTAATTAATTGTAGCATTATTTATCACTAACACTTCAAATGCATAAGACAATTGCGTTGCACAAAGTGTGTATCGAGCATTTTTTTATCTCAATCGCACGTCATTTCATACCTCATTATCGATTTGACATTTAATTATATTTACCGTTTGTTCGTGTTCAACGGTTATTGAATTAAACAAGTATCATTTTATCAGTGTAGCATTTACAATGACAACACCTATGTGTGAAGATGGTGGTACTTTACGAGAATGGGCACCCCTCGCTGTGCTCCTTCAACAAATACCTGCAAAGATCCAAAATGGGATTTTTACGCATAATATCAGTTTTACCTGTATCGATGCCGTACCTGAATTTATAGCTATTGGGACTAATCATGGATTAGTATATTGGTTCGACAGAAAGAAGCAAGATCTTCAAAGGCTCAGATGTGAGGTATTATAGATCTTTAAGTAAATTACTTATCACTTAATATTTGTGTGTAACATTATCCGTGCTTACAGAATGTTAACTCTAAAATTACTTGCGTTCAAGTAATATCGACAGTGGATTACATGGTAGCTGCTGGTAATGAGCATGGAGTAGTAACAGTATTTCAGATACCCAAAAGTCCTCCAGATTCATTGCCAGACAGTTTAAAGCCAAAACAGAAGAAACAGGTAGAAAGATATAGTATAAGTGGTTTGCATAATAGTGCAGTTACAACGGTCGAGTGGTCTAAGAATGGTATGAAATTGTTTAGTGGAGATCAAGATGGTTTAGTTGTGCTTACCGAAATAGACTTTTATATGGTAAGCAATTTAAGTAAATGTTAATAATGCCTTTTTGTATTTTTATCTCTTATATCTAAATGTTCATAACAGCATTTGTCAAAGTCATCAGAGTTATTAAATGAGAAATATGCAGTGGTGCAACTGAGCTATCATCAGGGATTGTTATTAGTTTCTACAACATTACGTACAATATTAGTAAACAGGAATGAGAACGGGAAAGTAATACAAGTTGGTCAAAAAGAACGTAAAATGTTAGTATTACATGAAATTAATGCTTCTACAGGCCATAACAATTTCTATAAAACTGCGTTTATGTTTCAGATTAGGAAAATTAGGTGCTGTATTTGGTTGTAGACAAAATTATGTACAGGATGTAGCGATATATGCTAGTAGGCCAGGATTACGATTGTGGCAAGCTGATAAGTCGGGAACTGTACTTAAAACACTTATTTTTAAAGATGCTGTTCGATCTAGCCATACAGAAGTGGAACTCCTAAATCCAGCGCCAGAGAGTTCGAAGAAAAATCGTGGAGAGCCCACGTTCGGCGTTATTTTGCCTTTTTGCGATGATCTGTTAGTTACATATAGCGATGATATTATATATGTTGTGAATCCACAAACCATTGCCATAACGTCCATTGTAACAGACTTAAGGCGTGTTACTGATGTCGCTTGTACTAAAGACGAGATATTTATACTGGAAGGAGAACGTAACATACTACGCATTGCATATTATCCGGAAACTAACATGTTTTCATCAGGTAAATACTTCTACAGAACATTTTTTAGTACTTTATTTTAATCCTAAAAATCTATCTATCTCCTAGACATGAGAAATCCATTAGATCCTGGAATACTATCATTTGCTGAGATTAGCAAACCAGTTACTAATGGGATATTGGAATTGACTTCAAAATTAAAAGAAAGTACAATAGTGCCAGCTATTCCTTTCCACAAGATCAATCCTAGTAATATTATCCAGTCTGTCGGGTAAGTAATCAAGTGACAAAACTTATTGAAAGAATGATACAAGGATTTTAATACTAAAAATTGTATATTGTCTTTTTAGTATTGTGCCAGTTGTTACTGTTGGCACTGATATAAACTCAATTTCAAACGCAGAAGAAGCTCTTGAAGTACCAGAGACAACAGACAATTATAATTCTACGT
>SHCU01000357.1:42072-57924 GCA_004307685.1 Ceratina australensis
CATCTCTAACTCGATCCCCGAAAAAAAAATAAACGGCCCCGAACTATTTTCATGTCACGATTAGAGTTTCATTTGCTTCTTAGTTTTAAAGTACGAGAAGATGAGCTAGACGCTCGAGACAGAGAGGACTACGGGAAAGTCACTGTGGATCTTTTTATTCCCTCTTTCCCCGTGTTCCCAGTTTTTAATCGTATCACTGGACAGAACTTAAAAAGAAATCGCATCCCTTCCGTCGTTCTTCCGATGATAAGACAAGGTTGATAAGAATGTAAGAACTGCGAGGGCGTTAACGCCGTAGAAAGTTGCAATCTCATTACAAAGATTAGAGAAACAGTTCTCAAATGCTAAAATACGATTTAAGCTTTTCTAATTTGTATCTTTTATTTTTGTTTTTTAAATCTGCATTTATTTTAATTCGCGGATACACCGCAGATTGCATCTGTCGTATATATATTTTTTTATCTCGACTTAGAGAGCATTGTGACCTTCCTTCGAGACTTATTCCCTCTTACCTTTTTGCCCTCCGATTTGGATAAAACGACAATGTCGCCGTTAACACCCTTCTCGCTCTATCTCTCCAACAACCATAACCGCGCTATCATTTAAGGCAGTTTAAAACGGACCGTGGAGATAGAAGGCGACCGCGTATCTTTAATTAAAAGAGACGACTCTGTTTAAAGGAGAGAAAAAGGGGGCGAAAGATTTTCTTATTTCCTTCGACTGTCGCTTTATTAAAACAAGTATTTGGAAAAGAGAGGTAGTCGGATATTATAAATATCTTTTTCTCCTCGTCACGAGTGTCAGTAATGTGCGAGAGGGGTGAGCGCAAAATTCGATAGGTAAAGCGGACGAAATACTTTCGTAATTAAATATATATTTCGAAGCGTACGCGCGACTACACGCGTGCATATTCGGTTGGCCATGAAGGGTTATCGGCGGTTTAGTGACGTTACCATTCCCTCCGGGCATTTAACCGCAACTGTTACCACGATTTTACATTCCCCAACTATCATTCATACTAATCCGTCTTTCTTCTCTTTTAATTCCGTACACGTGCGTGCCGCTCGATTTTTGCATAAAGAATGCGATAAACTAAGAACAAAAAGGTGCAACGATTCGATGATGTTCATTCTGTCATTGAAATATTAAAAGAACTCATTGGCCGATTCTCATAAAAAATAACGATACTGCGATACACGGCGCAATAAGTGTAGCGCGGGCATCATACCGACGCTCGATCTCGTTATTAATTTGATCATTATTATTTTTTATTACGCACCTGTCATGTACGTATCGCCGCCTTCCATTTTAATTGAACGCTTAATTATCTTGATAGCCGTATCTTCATCTCACATCAATTCTCGCTCTACAGTTTTCGCATAATAGTCCAAGTCCCAAATATAGGATCAAATGATACAACGTAAATCGTCTGGTGTCAACTTAAAAAAATATTTAGATAAAAATATTTTCCATCATTGAATTATCGTCTTTATAAATTACATTACATCTTTTATATTTTTAACTTAATTTTGGACGTATAAATAAAATTAGAATTCTATGTAGAAGCTTGTTAAATGCAAGGTATTTCTTTGAAATCGTTTTTTTTTGCATGCTCGAAACGGAGATACGAGCGGTGCGGATTTACCCTCCGTGCGATCTTAAACTCCGATTAATCGATACCGGCCGTCACGTTAAAGAATAGTATACAAGGAATGAAAAGATTAAAAATAAGAGATGGCATGCTCCTTCGGCCCGGCACTTTTATTCCCTTTTGTTTTGAAGACAGAAGTGGTTAAACCACGAAAGGGAAGATTGTGAAACGAGAGTACCGATTTGAAATTGATAACCGGTACCACGTGCTAACTGCCAACGGTAATAAAAAGTGATGAACAAACGGACCGGGGGACGTGTGCAGCCGAGAAAGAGAAAAGAGAGAATCGCGAGGGGAACGGACTTACTACACGCGGCGCGATGATTCGGTCATTCTTTTATTTAACCGGCAGTCAAGAGTTTCCGATTGCAGTCACTGAAATCGAACTGCGAATCGGACAAGGAAGTGTGCTAAAAATATATATAAAAAAATTGATCGAAAATAGAAAACCTATTTATTAGGTTGGGGAGTAAGTTCGCAGCGTTTTTATCAAATACGAAGATGATTGAGAGTCGTTTCGTGATCACAGTTCATTTTTTCGGCCAATTCACGACTTCTGTGGTGACTGTCCTTTTTCAGAAGTGCTTTGAGACGCTCTTCGTCGAATTCAGAAGGTCATTTCCATGCTGTAGACTTGCCTATAACACCTTCTCCGTATACGTTGCAAATGTCCCAGGCTGCTTCAGCAGCTTTTCGACTCCGATGAAAAGCGAAGAAGAAAAGGTGTCGAAAATGTTGCTTTTTACCTCATGGATATTCCATTTCTACGCCTCAAAAGTAATAAAAAATTAAATAACTCAAAAAGACGAGTAGTACAGTTTTGTAGAGCAGAAAGAGCTCTATCGAATAAATGTTATACACTTCGTCGAACAGCAACAAAGTCATTGTAAAACGAAAGAAAATATAAAAACGCTACGAACTTATTATAGATTATTTAGGTTTCATCACTCGAGGTAATTACTGAAACTTGTATTAATATATTTTAGCTATCGACGGCTAGCGGAGTCCTCGCGTATAATCCTAAATTATGAAGCCAGAAGACGGTACTTGTAAATATATATATAAAGGGCTACGATGATATATAAGGGATTTGTCTCCGTGGCGGCGTCATGCGTCATGTCGCAAATATTAACTACGATACAGGCCATTCATTCGCTTAATTACAAACAGCTATGATTTAAGGGTAGCTGCTCACCGGGGGGTAAAAGAGAACCAACCGGGTTTCGTTTTAGGTTTTAGGTGTGTTTAATACGGCTTGTGTGCGTACGCGCGCCCGTTGCCCGCAAAGGATGCGCCTTCTATATTTATCACTTTGTACGTATTTGGATTTTATTAATTAATTCGAATGAAGGCTGTAAAAGGCAGTGGGAAAATAAAGCATAGTTAGAACCGGGGAGAGGTAGTGAGTAAGAAATACAGTGGGAAGACAGACAGTAGAAAGGAATGTCTATATGAAAAAGCCGATTAGGGGATATGAAACGCGGTGACGCGTAATTCTGCACATTGCCCAAAGGAAAGATTACCATCCGCATATTTTCCGTTTCCTCTCGCTCGGGAGTACGCTGGCACGTCATCGCGTATGCAAAATTTAACGTTTAATAAATTACCTGGAGACCTGTGGATCGTTCTCATCGCTTTAAGAAACAGTGACTAAATTTTTGACTCCGTTCCGTATCGCCGACGATCAGCCCTACCTGGCATACACAATATATTTATTATCGCGATAAGGATTCAAATTGAAATTCACGGGAATACACTTATCTCCTTACAATACCTATTGATACCTGCGGTAGCGCGTCTTATCTCGCATTTGATACCGTTACTCTGTACCCTCGGCGACTTTCTCCTACACCCAGATATCTTACATATCTCACGAATTAATTGTCTAGCACTGTGTAAATTACTCTGAAATATGCATGCCGATTGTTCGCAACACGGGTATTGTTCAACTCACCCGTTTTGTCTCAGTACTTGTATTCCGTAAATAGTTATTTCATCTACCGCATCATTTTTCCTTTGATTGATCGTGAATTGGGAATGATATTAATTGTGAGAGACAGCGAAATAGCTAGCTAATAAAATTAATTATAATTATGATGAGATCGTTGGCGTACAAGAAAGCGTCAATTAATAATAATTAATAGAACAGTAATCACGTGTGTGTTTTAGTGACACAGTTGACGTGGACGCAGAGATAAATTCAAGGGCTTGAGAAAACGTTTATAAAATAATTCTGCAAACTTGAACATCTTACGGATCGGGAAATTTCAATAGAAAAGCAAGATCACGGTTTCGCCTAACAATTCACCTGAAAACCCGAAACCGGAAACAGGGAGAGAGGGCGTGCAGTAACGCAACATCAACGTTCCTACTATTATTGGTGTGTCCAGTTCTTTGATACCGGCGAAGCGTGAGGACGTTTACGTTATGCCAGCCGGACGGACGGACGGATGGATGGACGAGGGTTCTGGTTCTGGTTCCCGTTCTGGTTATGGTTATGATTGTGATATTACGTACCAAACCGTAGGAATTCTCGCTACCCCTCTCTTCTGCATTTTGCTATGTATCTCTTTTACGTATGCATACAGGGTGGTTCAATACGGATTATCATTCGATACGATCAAGCCTACTCGATTTTATAAAAGCGAATCGCGATTCGCTGAGATGCAACAATACTTCATCAATTACTTCTCACCACTATTATCGAGTCACCTTGTATTAATTCCGCACGCTCTCTCCTTCTTCTGCGTTTAACATTCTACGTGATACGTGTTCATAAAAATTAACGAAATATCAAAATACATAAAACTCGGAGTGGATATAATATGTAAAGTATCCTTCCGTATTCAACTTTCTCTTTCTCTGCATCAAGGATGCTGACTCTCTTCGACGTCTACGTACTTCTCTACCACCCTCTCGCTCGCACCAAGTTCCCTCGCTCCGTCTGTCTCTCGGCTCTACGTATATTTTCTTGCCTCTCGCTTACTCGTGTGCGCGCATTCTGCGTATGTTCAATGTAACGCGAAGCTAATCAAACGGGCCGACCGCTGTGCGAATATTAATTAAACTCTCTCTGCGCGCCGTTACGGACGAACGGAGCAATGGGAGAGCGGTAAAGGGTCGGAGAAAGGGTGCAAGTTAAGAGGAGAGAGGAGGAGGAGGATGCTTCTGGCACCTGTAAAAGTAAGACGCGTGCAACGAAATTCTGATTTTTTAGCTTGTCCGCAGAACGACCAACGACCAGCTCTCATACCAGTAGACGAATTTAACCCTTTGCACTCGAGAGGTGATTTTCAGTGACCATAAAATACTTGTTATATAGGTAAATAATTACTGCTTCGATATATTATTGATTGAATTAAGCTTAATTATTATCAAATTCATAGATACATTGATTTAAAAACTGTCCAAGGAAAGAATAATTTTAATACATTAATTTGCAGGTAAGAAATTCACTAAGTATTTGTGGAAAAATTCTTCGAAGGGTTAATCTGTAGACCAATTTTCGAGTACTCACGGTTTAGGCTCCAAGGGAACGACAAATGATACATCCTCGAATCGTACCAGTGAACACGAACCGGTAATAGGAATCGAAAGCGTCGCGTCGCACCGAATAAAAGTGGCTCGCTATCCATCCATCGGACGCAAACTGGCACTAAACTCAGGGAAGTCAGGGCAGTTGGGGTGACTCCGGTGTTCGAGATGACAGCAGAAAAAGGGAGGGGTTGGAAAGAGGGGTTTCGGTGCCCCAACCGGCTCGGGAAGTCCCCGATCAGATTTTCGGATGGGCCCGCGGATGTCACGGCTAGTTATAACAACTGTTACATTGTGTGCTCTTTCCTGTTTCCACGCCGCACGACAACCTCGTGTTCTTTCACGTCACGAGATTTATCGCTAAATATGAATACAAATTTCGTGGGGCGATTACGATCGCCGAGAGCATTCGTCAGAACCAGGTTTTCAGATTTTAACGAACGAACTTTCATCCGATCCTCGTGATCGAAATAATTTTCACCCTGAACAGACTCGCCGACCTACTGACTAAATATAACGTTAAGTGATAATATAATAGGCTGGCCTGCGGATTAACGCGTTGTATACGACGTCATGGATCCAACGAAAGGAGCAGCCCTCGTCCTTTTGATCCGTTCGTCCCTCTTTCACACCTATACCTACATCCCTGTATAACCGAAACTGGGTGTGCGTCACGTAATGGAACAACCCCCTGCTAATCTTGGTAATACAGATGTCAGTGGCGCATACGAAGAAGCGAGAGCCTCCCTTTGACAGTTGCAGAAGCGTCAGTTAACATTCTTACAACCATCAGTTCGCAGATCGGAAAAACGTAAGGCCAACGCTAATATTTAATCTACTCTTAATTGAATTATTTATTGTATGTACCATAATATATAGTTAAAGTATTGTGATAAATTGTTTCACCGTGTATTTATATAAATTTGTCAATCTAGACAAGCGTCAGTTAACATTCTTACAACCATCAGTTCGCAGATCGGAAAAACGTAAGGCCAACGCTAATATTTGATCTACTCTTAATTCAATTATTCAATCATACACATTATTTATTATATATACCATAATATATATTCTTAAAGTATTGTGATAAATTGTTACAGTGTATATTAATATAAATTTGTCGATCTGGACCTGAGAAGAATCGCTGAACGTATTTCCAGTAAACTATCGCAGCGAGTTTCATTCAAACGAAACGTCATTCAGTAGAGGCCTCTTTGTAAGAAGGTGAAAAGGGCCGAGACAGGATTATACAGTCAAAAGGGAGAACGGGCTTTTCGAAAAATTTGTCGCTTTACCAAATTGAATGGGCGCGGCGAGCGTAAAGGCTTCCGGTTTCGAACACCTGCCTTTTTTCTGTACGTCGAAGCTAATGGCGTGGAAAGTGTGAAGAAAATTTATAAAAACACCAACGAATTTTCGACGCGTTTGCCGTCGGCAACGCCGCGGCATGGACTCCGGTGCCTAATTAGACGAACAGTTTCACTACCGCGTAAAGAGTATTCGAGTTTTTGACGGTTTATATTAAAAGCGAGGTACGACGCATTAATATGCGACGCGTACTATATAACTGAAATATTATAGCGAAATTGCGGTCATAAATGTAAATCCGCGAACGAAACAAGTTTTTGTGACTTTGTAATGCAAAATACGTAATTGAACGCGTTTCAAATATGAAACCGAGACGTTTCGAACATGGAATATACAATAATTAAAGAGGTATGCGCGCGGGCACGGGCAGACGCGCGAGCACACACGCACACACACGTAATTCCGATCAAAGTGCTCGGTATTAATATTAATTAAAATACGGATATTCGATTAAAATTAATGTTTGGATATATAAATGAATGTCTGGATTTATGATTTTCGGTTTTACGAATATGCTCCCTGAATAATGCGCGATATTATATCTCACGTATTAAGCATTATAAGAATCTTACATAAAAATATTGTGAAAACACAATTAATGTGAAATGCTTGTATTTTTATATTTCGAAATCACCGACAATCCGTGGATCTGTACAGTGAAATCGAGCTGTCGAATCGGTAACGATATACCTATTTCGGTTACAAATTTTATGAATTATCGTTAGGTGAATTGAATTACATTTGAATACGTTCACGGCAATAATAGCCGGTGTAAGGATATCTCGCGTTAAAATTAGTTGCTAAAATTAAGGATTTAATATCTGAAGACATTGTTCCACAGGAGCAGCTTGTAGCCGAGTGGAGTTACGCTTAAGAGTCAAGGGGAGGATAATAATAAGGATAAGACTAAAGGATATTAGTTGGTACGAACCCTGAAACTTTACCATCCCCCGTCCCTTATCCTAATTTTAGGGTTCAACTAGAACGGAGATGAATTTTAACTAATTTCAACTAATTGTTTGATTAGTTAACGACAGCCGCATAGAATTTTTCCATTTGTGAAAATAAAACTGCATATATCTCGAAGTGCCAAGTTTTAATTTTCTCGAGACAAAAACGATCGCACTATTTTCAAAGCCAACAAGCTAAATGTTAATGACTTCGTTAAGAGAGGAAAATGAGATGGGAAATCGATGATGAACAGAGATCGCAGGGGAAACAACACACATTTAATAGTCTTCCTAAAGGTTTCGCTTAGAATTTGCCCTAAGAGCCACTCTAATCGAGGATACTAAAGTCAACGAGGACGTATCGTTGCGTGAACCTGAACGAGGGTGAAGTATCGTAAGTTACAAAGAAAACCTGAAACCATTTCACTGGAAACAACGAAAATTGCAAAAAGTCTCGAACACGCTGGCCGCATTTCACGCGTTCCTTCGACGAAAAAAATGTACGTTTAATCCGGCATAATTTATAAATTCCACGCCGAGTAATATAATCTACGTTGAAAAATGAATTATTCAGAGAATATTTTGAAGGGTAAATGTCACGCGTGTGACATACACGACGTATTCTCGCCCTCGTCCGTGCGATCACGCTAACAAACAGCTACCCTAACCCACTCTCCATTTTTTCTCTCCGCTTGTCACCCTGTCCTTTTCCGTCTTACGCGTCTCGCCTCGTCCTTTTCTTTACACCCTCGCGATATTGAATCCCAATTTTACGAGGCCTTCGAGTGGGAGAGGACGTCTCGCGGTGTAAACTTTTATTCGCGAGTTTGTAAGAAATCAGAGGGTAACAGAGGATAAAACATTTTTATGCGGGGATAAAAAAAATATGAGACAAATAAAAATTCCGGTTAGCGCGGGTGCACGCGAATCTCAACGTCTGCGAACCGTCCGACGATTCCTTCTTCATTAAATGATTATCGATAACGCCGTAGAAACGTTACATCCAGATAGAAATTGTTTCGTCGTACGAGATAATTTATAACTTTAAATAAAGGCTAAAGTCGAGCGCCTGTGCACGCGAATCTCAACGTCTGCGATCCGTCCGACGATTCCTTCTTCATTAAATAATTATCGATAACGCCGTAGAAACGTTACATCCAGATAGAAATTGTTTCGTCGTACGAGATAATTTATACCTTTAAATAAAGGCTAAAGTCGAGCGCGGGTGCATGCGAATCTCAACGTTTGCTATCCGTCCGACGATTCCTTCTTCATTGAATAATTATCGACAACACTATAGGAATGTCACATCGAGATATAAATTGTTTCATCGTAAGAGATAATTTATAACTTTAAATAAAGGCTAAAGTCGAGCGGCAAGCAGCCGTGTAACCAGCGAACGTTCACATCCCTCCCGTCCCTTTTCACCCTCTCCCTTTCAACTCGTTTCACGAGTCTCTTTGTCCGACACGCACGCTTGGTTTCTCGAAAGAATGCTCGTGCAGCGTGTAGGTAGTTTGACACGGTCGTAAAAGGCGATCGTTTTAATACAATTTACAAGAAAGTATCTGCATCCCGGGCCGCGCGTTCGAAGCCGAATGTAACGGGCTGCGCGAATCGGAATCTCCATCGATTAAAAATGATTAGAGAGGGACGGGAACGCGTAAACAAGGGATATTTATTACGCGATAGTTTTGTTGCGCGAATCTCATCTCGCCGCGTATGTATAATTGCTAATAAAACTGTTTATACGCGTTAATTATTGATACAAGGTTTGCCGAGTAAATCGCAGTATATTAATATTTGGATAATACAGTTTCTGTTATTTTAACCTGAAATGTTTGCCAACTTAATTATGAATCAATGAGCATGTTTCAATTAAATGCGTCGGATGTGTTCGGCTACGGAAACGCGCGCGTTTAGTATGTTAATCACTTTTTTTTAAGGAGCGCGTCTTCTTCAAGCATGGGTAGTAGCTTTAAAAATCGCAGGACGTTAAACGCAATATTTTGGAAGGTTTACGAGGCAGTTAGTCCTGAATGGTATATATCTGCGAGTTGTGTACCCGGCGATATCGTTTTCAAAAGAAGGAGAAGGAGAAGGAAGCCCGGCTGTATCCTTTCCTCGACTAATTGTCACTTATTAAAAACGTTTCGTCCTTGTTAGAATCCTTAAAGCAAAGGAATCCTTTCTCAAGGATATCTCGATCCTTTTCGAGGATCCACGAGCACCGCTCGAGTATCCCCGTTGAATCTTCGAGGGATAACTCGAGCATTTTGAATTACTACGGATTTAATTAATTCATTTAAAGTAAGTCTACACTTTTGTGCACGTACCACCCTGGCTGTTAATGTTATTATTATTATTGTGGACAGTCGTAAAAATGAAGCTTTCAATCCCGCTATAAATCCTATCAGCCGAATTAATGATACACGTTCCTATGAATTATTATGCTTTGAATGATTATTCCTTTCAACGATTATGGGCTTACAGTGATTATGCTTTCAATCTACGTGAACAGATCCTACTTCATCGTGAATTCATAACTTTGATCGAATCGAGTTTTCGTACCTGACGCATCGGAAATGAAACGAAGAATTGGACACGTGAAAGCTGGAACACGTTAGCTGCGAACGAATCTCGCTATCAGAATGTTAAGATAATGTTCGAACGTAACGTATTTGTGTCTCGTTATAAAAAAAAACGTGTACGCTCGCCGCGATTTACGCGGCTCGATAGTAATTTTTCGGGGACCGAAACCGAGCCTCGCCGGAACCTTGAAAATAACGTGAAAGAGAAGGTGATTGCGGGAGATTCTAATGTACGCGGTTCGTGAGCGGAAAGAAGCTTTGAGAAACGATCTGAAATATTTTCTCTCATCCGATTCGTTGAGAAAAAGTTGAAGAGGGAAGGAATGGAATCCGTCCGACAAATTGCCGACCCAATTATCAATCGTCCCCTGTCTCTTTCTTGTTACTCTTTTTGCTCGGCTCATTCCTTTTGGAGGATTATTGGATTACCCCACTAGTTTTATTTTTATTTAACCGGCCGAGCTAAAATTGCCAATTTACGTAGATACTTATCAAAACAAATTTAACAGGTAACTAGTATTCGTTTTTCTTCCTCGATTGCGTACACTTCACTTTGGGAAACAATTGACACGATTGGCAGGAAATAAATGTGAAAGATCATGCCAGAAGAGTGACAATTTGTGGGGGATGAAGTAGGGGATGAAACGGGTCGAAAGTGTTGGGAGGGGTTGAAACAAACCGCAACGGTAGCCACAGAGATTTCGGTGGTCGCATAATTTCGTGATTGTCGTCGGGTTCGCCAGTGTACGCCGTACGGTGTGAGAAGAATGTGTTAATTTTCGACCGTCAATCCCAACGATTTTCCCTATCTCTAATTCCTTTCCATTTCCTCCTACAACTTTTCTTCTTCATTTTTCATCCTAGTATTAAAACACTTTTAAATGCGATTAATCACATGATAAGATATCAAATGAAATTATAATTAAAAGTGTCAAATGATAAAAACAAAGAAATTATTTCTACTGTATTATAAACAGTATCTCTGATAACTTTCATCTCTTCGTGTAGGTATTCTGCGATTGTACGAGTTTCTGCTTTCTCCTTCTCCTTCGTTCGTCTCTTCTCTCCTCTGATTGTGAGTTTCTCTTCTTTTTATTTTTCGCTCAAGCTGAGTACAAGCTCGCTTCTGGCTGTTCCATCGCATCGTGGCAGTATATCAACAATGATAGTTATATTCGTATGTTATAATCGTAAATTAGCCCCGGCAACACAATATATTCACAGCACGGTTGGTACGTATCTGTTTTATGCGGTTATTATATATGACACCAGCAGTCATATCTTTGCTTCGCATACTTTAGCTCCTCGTTCTTCTTTTTATCTTTATTAGATACATATTCCCCTTTCGAATTACTATATAATAATCCTTTCTTGCGCCGACAATAATCAAATATCTACCAATTGCTAATCGGTTCATTCGGCAACGTCACTATTGTTTTACCGTTAGCTCATGCAAACTAAACTATTTATCAATGTGAAAAATAAAATTGTCTTTTCCGGAGTCTAATAAAAATACTATATTTAATTATATCCTACAGATCGCGTGCATTGAATTTTCCCCTGTATGCATAAAACTTCGCGTTGACAATAATTTAAAAAGATTTGACAAGCAAACCGCGCGCGCCCATGTTCCTTGGGAATCTCTTAATTTCGGTTTTGCGAACCGGCGAGAAATAATTTGCCGAAGTAACAGAGATAACCACCTAGAGAAATATGGGAAGAGTCTGCGCGAGAGGGAGACGGCAACTATGGAAGAGCGAAGTACGTGTACACGTTTGCTTGTACACCGGTCGCGGTATAATATATTTACAGCGTTATATGTATTTACAAGCTTACGGTCGGATCACATGTAGATATTCCCGAAGGTGCTTCTTCGTTCGTTGCTTTGCGAAATAATTTAATGCTCGCGCGTAAGATTGCCACGCAAAACCGTTAAATCATATTCCTCCTCTCGCGTCCTCCTTCTCCGTCCCGCGTACGGCCCTCTCTGTCGTTCCATCGCGCGTCGGCCAACTGTTCTCCACTGAAATTCACGCACAAGCGGGCGGCGGCGCGCTTCCTTGGACGCTCGCATTCGTTGTACCTCTGTGTAGGCACGAGTCGGACATCACATCCTCATTAAGGATTATTCATTAATCGGGTATCTTGTCGGATGAGTTATACACGAACGATCTGGCACCTCTAGTACCGGGATATCTTCCTGTTAACTTATTTTCAATTTTTCATTTCACTCATTTTTTTTTTTTTCCTCGTTTATTCGGGCCCTGTGTACCCGAGTTCCCGACTATTTATGCGAGTTTGCAAGAGGTACACAGCGTAAAGCGTAATACATTAACGAGCGTGAATATACGTTCTCGTGAGATATGGAACGCATAGTGACTCACGCAATTTATCAAACCTGCTGCCTACTGCCGGAGCTCAAGGAATATTTGCCTTTTGTTTCTATATACCGTGACCCACGATTACCCCCGATCGGCAATTGATTTCTGACACGCTGTTTTAGGATCAGACGATTTGATTGCAAATAATTTACTTGTTTATTTGATATATTAGGTTGGGGAATAAGTTCGTAGCGTTTTTATATTTTTTTTTGTTTTACATCGACTTAGTGTATAATATCCATTTGATAGAGCTCTTTCTGCTCTACAAAACTGTGCTAATCGTCTTTTTGAATGATTTAATTCTGTACTAGCTTTCAGGCTTAGAAATGGAATATCCAGGAATTAAAAAGCAACATTTTCGACGCCTGCTCTTTTTCGCTTTTCATCGGGGTCAAAAAGCTGCTGAAGCAGCCTGGGACATTTGCAACATATGCGGAGAAAGTGTCATTGGCGAGTATACAGCATGGAAATGGTTTGCAAATTTCGAAAATGGCGATTTTGACACGCTTCGCAAAGGAAGAATTCTGAATTCGATGAAAAGCGTCTGAAAGCACTTCTGAAAAAGGACAGTCACTACACAAGTCGTGAATTGGAAGAAAAAATGAACTGCGATCATAAAACGATTCTCAATCATCTTCATATTTGATGAGAACGCTACGAACTTATTCCCCAACATAATAGATATCGTACACACAATCACTAATTATTAATCAGCGATATATACTTATACGTTTCTGAAGGAAATTTCGTATGCACCCAGTAATTCATGTTANACACAATCACTAATTAATTATTAATCAGCGGTATATACTTATACGTTTCTGAAGGAAATTTCGTATGCACCCAGTAATTCATGTTAATTTGATGAGATCATGGCTCGTTTCTTCTGAGCCGGATGAAAAACTTTATATTGCTGTTTACCCGTCAAGTCGCTTTTCGATTTCGTATTGACATGTAACTGTCGACAATTTCACGAGCGTCACAGCTGTCCGAGGGCAGAGAGAACCGAAGAATGTTTCCTGTTTCTTCTTCCGAATGGGAGAAAACCGGTTTTTATTCTACTCGAGAAGTATCGAATCGACTCGAATCGCGATTATGGTTGCAAAAAAGGTGTGCGGCGATCCTTTGTAAAACAATTTTCTGCTCGGCGATTCGGCAACCGCGGTTTCCGTATTTACACACGCCTGCATTCCGTCTTCGTTTTATTTGAGAATACTCAACTTACTGCGATTCTTTTTATCCAAGCCAATTCCTCTATTCGAGTCGACGCACATGTTCGCGTTCCATTTTTGGCTCACCCGCTACATCTCTATTCCATCTTTCTTCTTCTTTTTTTTTGTAAACAATGTCTTCGAAACGTGTCGGGTTGACCACCGTATTCGGCCGTAAACGAGAGACCGAAAGAAAACTGTTGCGCGGTTCGGCTGAGAAATAAGTGGTTGTATTAAGTTTGCTCTGGCCGGGATAGTTGTAAAGTTTTCTCGACGGGAAGCGAGATTCATTTTATCTGACGGGAATCGATCGCTCGACAGATCCTTCCTGTTTCGAGGGGACTAGACCGTTTCCATAAACTTTTCTTTTCCTCTTTTTTACTTTTTCCTGTCGTCTACCTATCTGCCTATCTATCTTCCTATCTATCTCCGGTTCGAATAACATTTTAACACGTGGTAGATCGCTCAAAGAAAATAATGGGAGGAGATACACGGACGAACGTTCGGCCAAATGATTGAAACATTTTTAACACGTACCTATTATAACAATCGATCGCATTTCCTACGATATTACAGTTGAATTTTTCGTTCTAGAAATTCTGCTCGTTTTCTTCGAGGGTCAGGAGATAGAGGGTACGAGAGAGACAGAGGGGGATAAGCGGAGGCTACAAGGTGTTAGTTACATCAGAGGGTAGAGGTAGAGACACGCGACAGGTCCGACTGGCTGCTAAGTGGAGTACTGCCAGAATCTCGGAATAACAGAACAGCCGAAAGCAGTGACGTGAGTGACACACGCCAGGGTTGACAGCTTCTGGTCCACCCCTCGGTCACCCGGCCGTCCCTTCGCTTTCATCCCCTTTTAACCCCCCCTTTGGTCACCGCCGCTCGCCGACTAATGCTAGTCAGAATGTCATTAGTCTCTGGGACAATCCATCTAGAATGTGAATGTGAATGGTTAATTTATTGTTCCATCGAGGCTCGTTTTGCAAATTGTATATTTGTATACGTAAGAACGGTACGTTCCGTCTCAATAAAACGAAACTCGTTTGCCGAGCGAGTTGGCTACTCGTGCTACGGATTTTTAACCCTTTGCACTCGAGAGGTGACTCTCAGTCACCATCTGTTTTATAAAATAATTGTTACATAGGTAAATAATTACTGTTTCAATATATTATAGATTGAATGAAACTTAATTATAATAGAATTCATATACATATTAATGTAAAAAACGTGGAAAAAAAATTATTAATAATTATTATACATTAATCTGCATGTAAGAAGTACGCTAAATATTTGTAGAAAACTTCTTCGACTGCAAAGGATTAATGTGCACCCGCTCAATTCTCACCGTCACCTTCGATGTAACAAAATTGGCAAGTATTTCGGTTAAACGGGCAATTTACTCCGTTAAGAATTCTAAGTATTATGATAAGAATTCTCTCAGAAGCAGTTAAATGGCCGTGTTTCCGGCGAACGAGCACCACCGGAAGTTAAAGGGCTCTTTTCAAGTGCGGGGCAAATGGGTCGTAAACGATGCCTTTGAAAAGGACGATAAAACGTAGAAAATAGACGTGGTATGGATTGCGCTATCAGAAAAATAGTAAAAATTCAAATTGTTCGCGGGAGAACCGGAATCGATTGAAAATGGCCAGTTGTACGTACCGACAGAACTTGTTAAGCGATGAACAATTTCTCGCGAACTCCGCCCGGGCTGCCGCCCGAGGGGCGGAGGTGAAAAGTACAAAGTTTGAAAAATAAATAACAAGGTGTTAAAGCGTCCCGAGGGGTGGAATGGAATCCGTGGGGATGAAAATCCGCATCGGGAAGAATAGAGATGGAAGAGAGGGTGAAAGAAGGTAAAAGAGGGTTCCTTGCGGTCGAGAGGGCTGTTTAACAGATTTAAAAAATCACTAATAACCCCGAGTGGGATAGCCTCCTCTCAGGGTTGTAGGGTGCACGGAAGAGTTTTAACTACCGACGCGAGAGGAACGGAGACAGATGGTACGATGTCATTTTTCATTTTAATGGTTTCTATTCAACTTTCTCTCTCTCTCTCTCTCTCACCCGATCTTCGTCTTTAGAATCCTCAAGTTTTTCGGTAACGTTCTCTCCGTCGCGCGCTCTCGTTTACTTCTTTATTTAGTTTCCTCTCCTTGTTCCACCTAG
>SHCU01000357.1:57944-83837 GCA_004307685.1 Ceratina australensis
CTCGCTCACCCGATCTTCGTCTTTAGAATCCTCAAGTTTTTCGGTAACGTTCTCTTCGTCGCGCGCTCTCGTTTACTTCTTTATTTAGTTTCCTCTCCTTGTTCCACCTAGAGATCCTACCTCGTTCCTTTTATGCATGTACGTATCCTAAGGACGAGCCTTGTACCGTGTCCCTCGCCTTATCCTCCTCTAATCTTCCTCCTCGGTTCTTCTTCCACCACAAGATCCTTCCTTGTCCCTTTTATATTCCGACGCTTTCAGTAGCGTTTTCTCTGTTATCCTCGTTCGTCCCTTTATCCTACCCTCTCGTTCCTTCCGACGAGCCTTACACTTATCGTCTCCTATCTTTTATCCTCCTCCATTCTTCATCACTTTTTTCCCCGGCCCTCTTTCTTCTCTACACGCCTCGCTTCTTATTTTTCTCTCTGGATTCCTCCACCCTCTCGCTCCCTCTACACGTTGTATTTGTCTGTTTGGTTTTGTTGCTCCGACCGAACAACTTCTTCCCTTTCATCTCGGCGCGAACGTCTTAATAGCTTGCAGCCACTCTGCCACTCCTTCTTCTTATTCTTTATTCCTTCCTCTCTTTATTACTCTTCGTCACAGCCGGGCCGAGTTGCTCGCGGTTTAACCAAATAACCATCGACTTCCGTATACTTACACGCGTTTATCGATCACGTTGTATAACGGTGAATAGAAACCGTAAACATATTCTTAATTAACTGCGGGAACTGCGCGCGCGGAGCCTTATTGTTTGCCCCCGCGATATCCCGATTATGTATCAGCTCGCGATACCTGATTATGCGAACTCGGATTCTCATTTGCCGACGTATAATTATTAACCCGCAGACCGCGATGATCCTCGCCGGGGATTCTAACGCGCGCCGGGGCAAACACATGGGACACCGGTTAGGCGAATTAATAAAAAAGGAGAGAAGAGGAGAACGAGAGTACCCATTGATGTCGTTGGGGTCGAGCACAATGGCAGGAAAAGTCTGATTTATTGCCCGAATTGCCCCCGGGATATTTATATTGCTAACACACTCGTAACGAAATGTGACATAATAGGTTAGCATAACTGCGTGTATCGTTAGCCTAATCTCTAACAGCGTGACACGATCGAAAAGAATGAACGGGTGAGGGAGGGTTACCGGGGTGCTTGTTTGATTTACCACTATCTATTGGCTCGCCGTATGAGCAATATCTATCCGTGAAAAATACGCACCTTTCAATTCGTTTTATCTACGCGTATCAACCTACGCGGCTACTCTACAATTATACGCGCGGTTCGAAATATTATTCAATTTATTCGGGATACATAGAGCGATCGTTTATCTTAAATCGCGTCGTCGAACGGAATAATACGGGAGCCCGCGAGAAGTCGAATCGGCGCAATTAATAGCCGCGATAAAAAGGAAGATAAGTAGCGTGGAATGGAATTCCGTTTTGTTCCGAGAACCGTTTTCCGTCGATTTCCCGAATAGCTGCCGCGGCGAAACAAAGGCCGGCGAGTAGGGATGCAAAAGAGGAGTTAGGGACGGAAACTGGGAACGATGGGGATAGGGCGCGGGGGTGGTTTCGGGTGGAAGGTGGAAAGAGGGGGTTGCGTATCGTCGAGTGAATGTCATTTATACGGGGTCGGATGCGATGTACACATTGTTAGCCGCGATGACAAACCATATCCCGCCCACCCATGCATGCGGTGTGTTACGTCATAGCCATTGTAGATTTTTTGGATCGCGATGTATGTATTTAGAGTGAGTGATGTACGGCTATGGCTTTAAGCGTTGTAGCGATCGTTCACGTCCATCAGCTACATATCACGATATTACGCGATATCGAGCAATTATATCTACACGCGGTTAAAAGGTCCGCGTTTCCTTCGGCCGTCAAGGGCCCGGGATTTTTCATATCTAATCAACATTATCACGCGTGCATATTCATACGGCCCGTTTGTAATAACGAATTAAATTATACGTAGCCGATCCGTGATACCCTGCGTGAACCGGACTGAGGCGCGCTGCGTTAGATTGTTGGGGCATAGTACGGTCTAGTGTGCTATAGTAAATTCGTCTCTGCTGGCAGCGCAGAGAGTAGAGAGCAATTAACAACTCCCCTCGAGGGCTAATCCCTCTCTAATCCCTTGACTGATGCACCCCTACCTCCCCTTTCTTCGCGATGATCCTCGATGACCCGCGATATCCCGCAGGACACCGGCTACCGCCAAATCCTGTTTTCATAAAATCCATCCTCGGGATCAAGGACATCGGGAAGACCGATAATACGTTTTATAAATCTGCGTCGGGAAATTTATTGCGATTCACGCGAATTAAATCGTTGAAATTAACTAATATCGCTGTTCCGTTACGAATTTTTACGATCTCTTTTATTTCGTTTCGTATCATGTTTGTATCACGTTGTATCATGTCTCTGTCAAAGGACATTTGATACCCGGCCTGATTGAGTTTTGTTTTCTATTAAAAATCGCTCTGCGGAAAATAAAATATTGTTGTACTTTTTGGCCGCGACATGGATATTTTTTTGTTACCGGGATATTGTTTTTTTTTTTTAGTTACATACGATACTTTGAATTTTCGTGCCTTTGTAGATTAAATAAATTAAAAAACAAAGAACGCGGTCGATGATAGGTAGAGGAAAGGAAAATCGTTGAATCAATTTAGGGGAATAAATGATATAATGTGAGTTATTACTATTACTGCGAACACTTATTACCCCGTATTAATATCCTTCTAAAGAAACCATTAACAAGGTGTTCCCCCGTGTCGTTGGGGTTGAAGGACTCTAGTTACGATCTGGGAAAAATCACTTATCGGTTTTACTCGAGCTGTGTTTGGGGTTCAAGAGAGATTTAAGGGTAATCGAGGAACGAATGCCAACGAGAGAATTATTTTTTCTTCCCTTCGCACTTCCCGTATTGTTGTTATTAATTCGTTTCAATATCGATGTCTCGCTTCTTGGTAAATCTCCTCGTCGAAATTGACCTAATAGATTTTAGCCTTTCTATTCCTAATGCTTGCCAGCATAGCTGTCAAACATTTTACTTTATGGTGGCAATCGAGTGTGAATGAGTTTCTACGTTTACAAACACGATTCCCTCTCTACCGACTGACAACTGGCAACCATAAACGTGAACGCGGACGACGATAGCGTACGGACTCTAATAAAAGCTATGAAAGTAATAAAACCTTTGAGGATTGGCTTTGAAAAATAAAAATATACGGAGAGAGGAATTTATAATACTCTTTCTTATCCTATAATAGATACATATATCTCCATTGACTTCTGAGTCCTTCCGATATTTTACAGCCTGGACGGAAACATTTTTAACCTCGGATAACGATTCGACGTCTAATAAGAAACTAACAATCACATCTCATTTCATTTTGACAGTTTATTGAAATTTATGCGACGCTATTTTAGGCGAGATCAGAGAAATACCGAAGACTGCATTTTTTTCTTCTAAACTTTACCGTCGCGAGCTTACAATATTAGATATATATGTATCAAGTTTGCCAATAATATAGTTTGCTAACTATACTTTCAGTTCGAGTCCGTACGACAACATAATAGAGAAAGTTTTCCTACTGTCAATAAAAAAGAATGACGAAGACACGGAGGGAATGAGAGAGGAACAAGGAAGGTATTAGAGATTCGTCAAATATTAGTTTTCCCACTCCGGTTAGATGCGACGAATTTATATTAAAATACTAACAATAAGGAAATACTCGAGTTTATGGTTGCGCGTCTACTACAGTTGTTGTAATTACTGTGTTCCAACGTTCTCGTCTGATTTCTTTTTTTGTTGTAGGTGCATATCATTTTTCTCTGGTCTTGACTGGACGTTGCGCATGGGAATATTTTAAAAAAAAGGCAAGTGGGAGGTTGTGCGGTAATCCGCTATTATCAGGGGTTATCGATGCACAGATGCGAGAGGGGACGATGGAAATGGGGATGAAACGACGAAACAGATAGTCGAGAGCTCGTATGCTCTATTCACCTAAATGTCATACACCTATCTCTGACAAAAAAAAAAAAAAAAAATTGTAACAAAGGAATCGAACGAAAAATAAAAATGCTCCCGCTATCAGACGCCGTAAAAGATACGGGAAGTAAGACGGATGGATTCGCGCGTACGACGGGGTGTACGTTGCCCACCGGATGACGAATAAAATACGGAGAATAAGAATAAGGAACGAACGAGTAAGAATAAAGCAAAGAAATATGTACCATTCGTCTCGCGCGCAACGAATTGTTAGGAAATAACAAACGGCTCGGTACATTGAAACTCACCCCTCGAGAGACCATATCTCACCTCGAAACGGAGAAGTACAAAAGGTGGATACGGGGATGAAAACGGGTGGAAGAGGAATGAAGACAGTTTTGTAAAAAAAAAAATAAAAAAGGATCTTTTCTCGAGAGATCGGATCTCAAATCTCGCGTGAAAATTACCCCATTCCCTATATTCCATCCCCTATGTATATATTTCATCCCCTCGCGTTGCATAATCGGCTTTTTGTTTCACCTTTCCAAACCCCTTCCGTCCCTTCTGCTCGCCGGTTTTCTTTCAACAGAGGGGAGGAGGGCACGGAGATAAAGTGGCCTCTGGCTACCCCGAAAACTACCTCTAAACCTTAAAACTGCCCTTCTTACGCCGAACAACCTCGATTTATATTCAGCGTTTGCTCAGTCTTTAAACCTTCTACAATTTTTACCACTCATTTCACGTCGAGGAACGCGCGACGATATATCCCCGTATTTAATGGTATATTTCGACGGTAGCACGTCGCGACTGCCCGATAGGATGTGACTCTGAACTCCGGCTAAGCGGCATCGGTTTTAATAGACGACACATGTTGCCGTTCAATCCGTCAAAATCACCGGGGCCTCCTCGAGCCCCGTGTTTACGTATAAAACCTTCAGGTTTAATGTACATGTAACATTTTATAAAATGTTTCTACCATTCCGCGAAACCATACTTGTTCCGTTTATGGGTACGTATCGGATGTATGTACATACGTAAGATAGAAACGGTTTGGTGTCGACAACCTCTATAAAATATACGATCTCTCATAAAACCGGATTTCTTACCGAATACAATTTCGCTACGCGCGCGTACGCGCGAATGTAGGTGCGTGCGTATATCGGCGACAACTATTTCGCCTTATTTTTCATATTATTCGCATACTATTGACACCCCGGAGGCATAATTCCACCTACCTGCATGTCATCGGGTATAAAGATAAAATCGAGTCTCGACAGATGAGAGCTTACATAGTAACATTCTACCGGTACGATTCTTTCGGACAGACGGGATCACTTACCTGTAACAGAGGATAAAAAACAAGTTTTTATTAGCGGATTTTATTTAGAATTTTACCGGTTCGTAAAATACCGAGATATAGAATGTACGGTCACTCGAAAGTCGGACTACATTTTTCTTCGCCAATCAGCTAGTTAAAACGAATACGCGGGGTACTTTAGATTTCCTCAATATCGCCAGGCGCAAGTAGCGGTTCACTCCGTATCTTGAGTTTCTTCGTTAGACAAGAAGTTAATTCCGCGTCGAAAGAGAGTCGCCCGATACGAATTTAATAATTTCACGGAAAACAAAGTAAAACAGGAAACACGTCGGGAACAAGTTTTTCCGTCGAACGAACAGATAAATGTGATAAAGAGAAAGGGTGTGGGAGATAGATAAACGGAGATTTGTGTTACGGTGGTAATTGGCTCAGCTGGTGTTGACGCGATCCTATCATCAATAGCTCATCAGCCGCCCCTACGAAACCTCTGTCCCATCCCCTAAACGCGCTCGTCGTCGTCTCCTGTGTGTCGAGGGTGAAACGAATACTAACAAGTAGATCGAAGATATTTTTCATAATCTCGCGGGAAATATCGTCAGCATATATGTACGTGCGTAGAGAAATTGTTTACGTATTTGAGGATTTCATATCAAAACGTCCGATCAATTATTATTAGAATAGTATCGCATTATAACAGTAATAACAGTATAATGGTAGACGTTGGACGAGCGAGTGATTTTGAGGAGCGAGTGACGTGATTAGCCCACGGGATAATATGCTCCATTATACACTGTACACTAGTACATGTGTACGTGCTTAATCCCATTGTAAGCAGTAATGAACCCAATAATAAAAATAGGTTATTAGCGTCTGACATGGTAACGCAAGATTTGATGTTTTATGAAATTAACTTCGCGATAAGAAATAATTGATGTAAATGTACGTTCTCGGGAATTGTACGACGGAAGTGAAACGGTGCCGAGTACGGTCAATCAACGACGACTTCCCCGCGGATTAATTTTGGAAAATTGGCTGATCGAACGTGTCCTGGCCGGAGGAAGTGACGTAATAGGGGTATTAGCACTTCCAAAATTTGCTTCCTCTCGCGCTCGATAATGTCGGCTATAGCGACGTAAGCCATCATCGTTATTGTACTCGTCAACAACTGGCTCGCCATGTTGGTCGAGCAGTTACAGAAGGAAATTAACGTTAAAACGAATTCCGTCGAGTCGTCACCAAGATTATTTCCTATTTCGTTAACATTATTTTTATTTTTAAATATTCGCAATTTATCCGCGAGCAAATCCTTTGAGAAGGCTAGTAAAAAAAACCAGCGGAGTTCCTTCCTCCTGTTTCCTTATTCCTCTGTTTCAAAGAAATTTCGTAGGCGAGTCTCGTACCCATCTCGAGATCCTTCTGGACATTTTAGTCCAGCTTGACCGCTTCGATTCCCGCGGGAACAAGGAAACAAATCCTCGGCCTATCCTTATCCTACGCTCGGGGAGAAAAACAGGGAATATACACGATTTCCTTTTGTTCGAAGTCCGGCACGTACAATAAACTAAAGTCTCATCATCCCGAAGGATTTCCAGGCGATAACGCGGAAACGTTCTTCGGAGGGGATGGCCAAGATGGAACACAATTGTACAAGGATGAAATAGCGATAAAGGACACGCTGGTGTGTAGTACATACGTCTCTCCTTTGATATCCCTCGCCTATCATACATTTATACGAACAATCAGCAAAAAGTTGATTTTATTTATGTATTTTATCTACGTATCGTATATCTCATTCTCGATATTTTTTACTCGTATAAATTAAAAAGGAGTAAGTTTAATTTATGCATTTCATGTGGTTACGAATTAAGAAGAAACCGATTATGCAGCTTCGGTACTTTTCTTTATTTTTTTTCAGATCACGCATTTGTCTTGCATATTAGATGCATGAAAATTCATAGTCCGCCGCGGTAGTGGCCGTGTTTATAGTGTCCCAGGGTGAAAACAAGGGTAAGCTGGCGTGACCGCGGATCAACGGGCGAAGCGGGTTTTAATTTAGACAAATCGGCCCGATTACCATAACGGGATAAATTATACCGGGCGCGAGCAAAAGGAACAATGGGGCGACGACACCAACAAATCCTGAAGACGCGAAGGATAATTTATTACCGTTTCATCGAGGAGCTGGACACGCGCAAAACCCGGCCTTACGCTATCCTCCTATCAAATACATATTCGTGAAATTGTACGCATTTATGGAAGAATCGGATCCCGAAGAAAATACGGACTAAGAGAACTGTCTCTATTTCCGAATAAATAAATTCGTACAAATTTGCGATCTTATCTTTTCTTGAAAATCGATATGCTTTTGCTATTGAAAAAAGAATTTAAGGTACGAGTAGTTCTAACGATGCCTTATTACCAATTTTATGTTAAGGACTTTTTTCAGATGTACAATCAATGTTATATTTGGTGTTATGAAACGTTAATTGAAACCGGATGAAACGGTTTTAAATACTTCGATATAAAATTGTCTGTTATCACGTATCAGGCGGCTGCTTAAAAATGCCTCTGATCAATAAATATGCCCGGCGGCGATAAATCTGGAAACTGTTGTCATCGTGTTTGCCGCGTTTTTACCGAATCGTTAAAGGTGGTCCCAAAGTTTTATTATCTCAGGCCTTGTGCGTAGGTCCCTTCAACGTAGGTATAAGACGATGGAACTTCGGCCGAGCGACAGTTTTAAAAATCGCCGGTATAAACTCGGAATAAAAAGAGAAGGAGTCTCCATCGGTATACGAGACAAACATGCATACGCGTTCTAGGTATAATTGTGTGAGTCGCCTACGTGCACGCATACGCCGGGTCTTTTTTCTCTTGGTTTGTTGTGGTTGCAAAGAGAAGTTAAGAGAAGGGACGCCGGGGAGTGAAGCAAGGGAAGGCCCTGAAGATTTTACGGCTTTTTGACGGACCACATCTCACGCCAAAGAAACGAGACAACTCGTCCTCTTCTCCTGCTCTTAGTAACAAACTTGCAAATTTACATGTGTGTGCGCGCGTCCGTGCACTCCCGATATAACGGGTGTACCCGACGGAAAGCCATCGGACAATATAATCGCGACGGAAAGTCGAGCTGCGCGAATAAATTATCACCCGACGTTACTTTAATTGACGAGTTGTATCGCGGGATCTTACGTTTCGCGATCCGATGAAAAACGTGACGTGGCGAACGATATTGTCATAATTTCTCGAGATTCGTCTGTCCCCGTTGGGTGTAACCGATAGAGGATGCACGCCCGGGCCTGTGTGAGTAAACGCTGCAATATTGTATTAATGGGGACAGGGTAGAACGGAACGGTGGAATGCCTCGATACGTTTGGTTAACTTTGGGCGCGTTCGAGAAATCTCGAAGCTGACCGTGAGTCGATCGATCGTTAAACTCTCCTCCGGGCTTAATCGCCGTGTCAAACCAGTGCTGTAAACTTATACTGCTCAACTTCTACCGCTGACAAGTATAGTCAGGCCAGGGGAAACCAGTCGGCACGATACTAAACGGAATGGCAGCGGTTTTATAATACAAAATTCTAAATTAGCCGGCATTCTTTTGCGAGACCCGAGACCCACTGCTCTTACATACATCGAAAACGTGAATAAAATTTTATGCCTTTACAATATTTAATTAGCTTCTTAATTAGTGCGTTAAAACGAGTACGCACCTCTCGAGAGCCGAGAGTTCGACCGGGGGAATGTCGAGGATAATTCTCGAAATATGTGTCGTATCAAGTTAACATCTATATACGCGCGTATTAAATACGCCGTGCACGAAATCAACACTGTGCACTGTACGGTTGCGGCATTAAAAATACTATATGGTAACTTGTATGTTTGTGAATCGTGAATAAACCTTTTCGGACGTAAAATTATTCACAGTTAACCATCCGGCATTATCGCTAATAAAACGAATGAAATTATTTACGTACACGCGCAAAAGAATCGCTGGTAGTATATAGGATACTTCGCAAGCCGACGTTGAAGTCTCCGGGTTTTCGTTCACGTTTGCGAAGATTCCTTTTTCCTATACGCGTATCGCCATTGGCTGCAACTTTTAAGTATCCATTCGGGTTGGATCGTAATTTTGGATCCAAGTGCTGTAAAGTTATATTACTGGCTCGGCTAATTCCCTTTGAAAGCGACCGAATCGTATACATATATTTAATACCGCAATGAAAATTCCGGACTATACACAGTGAGAGACAAAAGTTAGTCTGTTGCACACCTCAGTTTATAAAAGATTAGCTCGTGCGATAGTTACACAATTTTTGTTGCGCCTCATTAACCGTAACATATTTTCGTTCCTTAAGTTATCACAGAATTGTCTGATCATCGAACAAAACCAATCTCAGTCATCTGTCTCTGGTCTGTTTATGATATCCATGTCCGATTAATTTATCAATTTTAATACAGTACTCAGCAACAAATATCCTAAATCTATCTAAAAACATTCTTTTCCTATCCTCTTTTAATCATCAGACCTCGATTATTAATAGAGATAAGTAAAACTATTATCGTCGCAATTAATGATCTAGTCTCTCCGTTCGTTTGAAGATATATTTCCTTTAAGATTTATATTGTCGATCTCGTGGCAATTCCCTGTTATTGTTTGAGAACACTTTTTCAAGTCTGGGAAGAACGAAAGCTTTGAAAATATCGTTTCGATTCAGGAGATATCGGAATAGGGATCCATGGGATATTCAAATGTCAACGGGGATCAACGAGCTGACACATTTTAACGGCAATCTTCCGAATACGCAGCGACCACCGTGGCACCCGGAGTGGCGGAACAGGGGCTGGGAATCGTTTATACAAGCAAACAGGCAGAAGAGGGAGAAAAGGGATGATGTAGATGAACCAGGAGAAGGAAAAGAAATAGGATCGTTGCAGTTTAGAATACATATGTACGGATATATGTGTGCCCGTATGTACGTATATTTCTTCTTTTATACCGAGGCTTAACTATTCAATAAAGAATTGAAGTTCGGATTTATCCACGTGGAAATTGTATGCTTCGACTTTACAATTCCAAGTGTTCTTAGCTTCTAGTTTTATTCAAATACAAGGTGAATTGCAACTTCTCCCAATATTATACTAACGCCAATTTAATTGCAAAATATTATTCTAAATTTATTAACGGTAATTGAAATTTTTGTCGAAATCTCAAGAGATGTATCTATTTCGCGAAAGACACGGAAATAGGACTGCGAGCAATTTTCAAGGATCGACGGAAGTTCGAAAGAAGTTTGAAGGATCCAAAGGAAGTCTCGGTGGAAAGTCTTACGAGTTTCCCGGGTGTCCCGACGCTACCCGAAAATTAAATGATTATGGGTAAACGATATCAAAGGATAGGGCGGCGAAAGGTGTATTTTCAATTCTTCAGCCTGACGGGGCCGCGAGATTGCGTATTTTTACTTCGAGCCCCTCGAGCGGATTTTCATCTTACGTTTCGTTTCACGCCGACGGCGACGACGATTCGTTCGTCGTCTGAACGTCTGCCATCACTTTCTCCAACTATTAGGTTGTCCGATAAATTTTTTCCTATAAGTTTTTCAAACGAATTAAATACTGCAAGAAAGAGATTTATGAGATAATCCATTACGTGCTTTTACAATTTCTTTGTTATTTTACGCACCTATCTGATCCAATTGTTTGAAATCCATTGATTTCAATCAATTTTTAGATTTTTTTAGTGGAAGTCCCAGGGGGTAAAAAGAATTTATTTTCGATATTTCCTCTATTTCACCTTTCGTGGTCAGAAATCTACGGAGGCACCACGTCACATTTCTGATGACAGGTGAAATAGAGCAGATATCGAAAATAAATTCTTTTTACCCCCTGAGACTTCCACTAAAAAAATCTAAAAATTGATTGAAATCAATTAATTTCGAAAAATCGAAACAGATATGCGTGTAAAACAACAAAGAAATTGCAAAAGCATGTAATGGATTATCTTACAAGTCTCTTTCATACCGTACATTTATTTCGTTTCAAAAGTAGGGAAGAAATTTATAGGACAATCTAATACTTTTCACTGTTTATAAATACTACGAAAAGATATCAAATAGATATTCTTAATATAAAATCGAATAAATCGTTTCGATTCCTGATGCCTAACTTCTGTCACTCTATACTCAGATGAAATTGTATATAAAACGAATGATTTCGAGCGAGGCTGCGGGATCGATCGCAGGACTTTGTTACTCCTAGAGAATCACGGGCTTTATGAATGACTTGGCAAAAAACTCGTTGAAATTGGGGTTTGGCCGGGGCTTAGGGGTAAAGTGTCAGGGCGATTAGGCGAATATGGGGGCATTTCGACACGAGGCTCTGGGTTACAAATACAAGTACATAGAGCTGGCGTGGGTCGACGTCGACGGCGTGTACGGGCCGGCGGCCGTCGCGCGTCGACGCCGACGAGCTGACCGCTGTCTAATCTTTCCTCGATTACCCGGGGATCTAGACGTAAATCAAACCTGGCCCATACCAACTACCTACATATATGTATTATATATTTACCTATATGCGTGCCGTATAGGATATCCAATGGTGTATCGTATAGGGTAAAACGAGCTGATACTCCCTTACCACACGTTTTTGCAAATTCCAGTTTAAATTCATTTATGAAATATTTTTCGAAGCTGGCTAAATAACAGGATCGAGGTTCAAGTTATTGACACGCTTTGCGTGTGTACATACACGCACCCGTTCCGTGTATCAAAGCTGTGCGTGCACGTGTATTTTACACATATTTGCTTTGGGGATTCGCGCTTCACGCTTCCTTTACTTCCTCCGACTTATCGCGAAGCTTTGATTAAAGGCATCTATCTCGGTTTCAAATGTTTGCGGTTGCGAAATGAAAACCGGATAATATAATCTCGAAACGTTTAAAAGATTGATTTATAACAGGTGAATGCTTTCCGAACTGTTCGTCAAAAATGAGGCTTCAAAATACAATAGAAATTCTATGTTAGGTGTTATTTTCTATATTGACATTGCAAACGATTTTGCATAAAGGTGTAATAATAATAGCATCGTATTTTGTATCTGAGAAAGACTGGGGTGAGCTGAAGGAAGATTTAATCGTAGTAAGAGGAAACCGCAAAACAGGTTAAAGTAATTGCGTTAACGCGATTGATCGCTCTTCGAGAACCTATTCTACTAATCCTCCGGTCCCTTCTCATCCTGCCCCTGCTGCTAACTAGATACCTAAATACTGTATCGGGTATCCGCAGTAAGAATCGAAGAAGCTAACGTCGCGTTAAAAATGTTTGCTACGTCTTTTAAACGAGCGACGTTAATCACTTTTTCTCCGCGCTGTTCACACTCAGATGGTATGATATTCGTTGAAACGATGATAGGTCGTACGAATTTACTTTACTTCGGTGACACGATTTGGCTGTGGCCACCCGCAGTTTACACTATAGACCGCAACATTAATTATAAACGTGGGGTAGCTGGATGTTTTGATTTCAATTAATTCGTAATCCGGATGCGGTGAGTCGTAATGTCCGTAGTGACATTATGCGATTCGGTCGGTCGAAAATATTTATTGAAATTCCGTTATGCATAAGTGGTTTTAACTAATTCGACTACGCGCGCGTACACGCGGTGCCGCGACTGCCGCTAAACGCGAACGAGCATTTCGCGTCTTCCTACGAGACTATTAACAGACTGATATTTCCACGCGAAAATATGAATTACAGATGGTAATTACCCGTTACAAAAGTTGCAGAATTTCAACCGCGAGATTACTTGGCGAGATTACTTTTTGTACCGCGGCAACGATTCCTCTTCGTGGAATAAATCCTGCTCACCTGACGGACTAATCCCTTCCCGCATGACGTAGTAAACGATTCAATCCTTATCGGACCCATATATTCCTCGGAAGATTAACGAAACCAAATCCGTAGGTACGGAAGGAAATTTCTGATTTTTTACGCCGCGATATAAATTCTTACTTCTTTTGAATAAAATAAACGAGGTTAAATCAAACGGGATTAGCCGACGCTAACGAATATTTTAATTAGACTGATTAAATGTATCCTTTATAAATTAAAACGAAACTGCGAGTGTTTCCCGAAATAAAAAGGGAAAGAAACGGTTCGAAGCGGGTTAAAGTGTCGGATGTCAAACGGTACAACATCCCCGAATTGAAGGGTTGAAACCGTGAGGGGTGAGGACAAGCCGTCGTCGGCGCGAGAGGGAGTGAACGATGCCCGGTATAAGTCAGAATGCGGACAGGGTTGCGGTCGAGGGGGTGGGAAGTTTAAATGGCTCGTCCGTATGGTGCTCGGTTGCTCCTCTCTCGCCTCCCTCCCGCGCCTTAACTTAACCCGTGACAAACCCCATACGATACGATCTCGGCAGTGTAAACTCCCGAAGAATTCCCGTCGAAATTTTTAACACGTTTCCGCTAATTTTCGTTACAAGAATTATGTATTTACCGTGGAATAAATATTTTTCACCCGATATTTGCTGTGAAAACAATTCCTGCGACAATTTATATAATCCCGTGCAAGATAAATTCGACGATTTTTATTTCCACGCATTTTTTACAATACGTTGGAAATTCGCCGGCAAGCAGGATGAAAAATATTTTCTAAAACCCACCAGAGAGGATATTAATTACTGTTACAGGGAACGTGTTTATTAAAATTTATTCATTGGTATTAACGTTAGATTTAGAACCGCGTCCAATTAAGCGGAGTATATCTAGAATTAATAGCGATCAGAGACACGTGTTCTGTTTTCGGAAAAGTTTACGCCGTAATAAAGACTCGGTTATCCCTCCGGTAGCGGTGGGGATGAACTTTCGTTGACGAGATTATACGTCGAAGACATGAGACCGACCATCGTTCCGCCCCTGTTTCACCCTCGCGAACAGTGATTTAAGCGAGGTAGTAACTTCGTAACTTGCACAGATGCGACAAATCGACAGAGACTGACAAGAACTCAGGCCTAGGAGCCCAGCCGAGGCCACGATGTGCTCGATCTTTAAGTTTCTTGTTGTTAAGAACTCGTGTAATCTCTCTCACAGGTAGCTCGGGCGACGTTACGAAAATATTTTCAGGTAACGCATTACGTTATAACACATTACGTTGTATTCACGCCGATGTTCGTACCGTCGCGCATTTCATACATCAAATATTGTATTTTATGACGTATTTACTGTGGCAACCGCGCAAATAGAGATAAATTCCGCGAGAAACTTTCGTTGTTATTTAATTTAATTAACTAGTCAACAGCTACGCACTTAATTAAAACTAATTACCTGCCCTCTGACGAAAAAGCTCCGGTTGAAATGAAATTCACAAAAGTTCATCGGACGGGAGAAATTCAATTTCGAATCTTGGCTCATAGTTCGATAGCTTTTTGTCGTCAACTATTTTCCTGATTCGTATTGAATTTATATTTTTTATTATCGTTTATTTATGGTAATAATGACGAGCAAAAGATATAATTTGAAATATAAAATTTTACACCGTATATGAAATCTTTCTCTATCGCGAAGTGAAGATTGGAATTGAAGAGGAGTCTCGTTTGAGGATTTCAGTAACGAACGGTTTCATTTAGAAAAGATTGCCGTATGGCGGACGTGTAATGATCGATCGGAAAATTCTGTCGAATTCGTATGCGACAAAGCCAGTACGAAACGGTGGATTAAACAAATTCCATAATACTCTCCACTTCGATATCATCCCCGGTGAATAATATGTATGTACCTACGTGCTTCTGTCTATATTTATTTACTACCGTGTATGTACACACGTGTGCCAATTTATAAAGCCATCACGTGTTCAGTTATGTCGATCATCCGGCGCAGATTGCCTACGCTACAAAAATGTCATCGGCGCACCAGAAGGAATTCAAAAAGAATTTTTTACATTAAATTCGCTCCTTCGTTAAGATATCGCAAATATCGTCATTTAGAAATAATTGTATAAGATCAAAACAAACGCGAATTCTGAAAATTACGACGGTACTCATACAATTACATGAATTTCATTTTTGTAATCATCGCTATTACCCAAATAAATAAATTTCAATTGAAAAGAAAGCTGCAGTATCCTAATTAATTATTTGCTTCGCACAATTACGAGGTTTAAGTCGCGGACACGAGTAACGCGGAAAAGGAGAATAGGATAAAATGTTCACGGGGCTGGCAATCTTGAAATAAAACAGTAATAGAATAATACAACGTCTCGTCGCATACGTCAGGGGATGGAAGGTTCGTGAAAACTCGAAGATTGCGTGGAAAAAGAGGAAAATTTCCTGTCTCCTCGACGATTTACACCCGTGTAAAAATCAAACCCCTACCAAGCCCCTTGGATCACTCGTTCTTCCACCACGTTTCATCCCCTTCGCTGTCACTCGTCTGACAGTGGTTGCACATTCGCAAAATTTCGCCGGCCTCTCCTCCTCTCTCTCACCTTACATAATTTTATTCATTTTTCTCCGCCACCGATCCTTCCATCCTTCCGTTTGACTATGGAAATATTTTCAACCCTCCTCGTGTACTTTTCGCGCCCGGCCCGGACGAAAACCTCTCTTTCGAAAGTCTGAATATTATTAGTAATTAGCGAGGGGATACGGACGTTTCTCTGGTTGGCCGCGTTAAGTGATTTCGTTATCGGGAACTTTTCCAAATTGTATCGAAGAAACTTCGCGTAGAAACTACAGGATTAATAACGGCACACCGGAGTTCATAAATTTTTGCCGAATGCACTTTTCTCGCAAAAATGATTACCATTTTTTTTTTTAGATAGATGGTTACATTTGCCTAAACCTTTATTTGAATTTCCCATCCCCGAATCGTGAAACGAGTGTCTGTAACATTTATGGTTGAGTAAGTACCTACTCGTGGTTCGATCATCGCTCGGAGCTATACCGCGTGTTTCCATACATGTGTGTACATATAAAAACATAAAAAAATTATTCTATTCGAAGGCTCGTTCGTATAAAAAAGTTTGAACATTACTACGAAAATTATTTAAAAGAGTCGATATTTTTAAAGAGTGTGAATCGTCTATGCGTTATTCCGTTCGATTCGAAGGAACTGTAAAGTCATAATGATGATTCGTAAATGATCATACACCCCGTATATGTAATTCGGGTAGGGGTTGTACAAATGGTGTAGTGATCGAGGCGAGGATGAAAGGGGTCGCTTTTAAATCGGATATCTCTGTGCGTACGCGCGACCACCGGTATTTATTAATTAATAACAAATGTACGTATTCCTCGGGACGGAGCGAGGAGTTCAATAAAATTGATATTCCTGCCGAAGTAATCCGATGGTCGCGGAACAGGAATCGCGGAACTGAATTTCTCGTTCGATTAACGTGGATAAAAACGGTTGGAAATAAAGATAGATCGACAGAGAATAGAAATACGTTCGTAAATATCGAGGCGAAGATAAATCTAGTGGGGTTAACTAGTTTCCATCAAAAACCCGACACATTTCAACGCAGACGTTTTTATAAAGATTATATTTAATTCCGATTCCTAAGAAATTTTTCATACGTCCTCGAAGAGTTGTTTATTGAGTATAAAAATTCGCGAACGTTTTCAGTGGTCGACGAAAGAAACGACGCTTGCGAGCCACAATTATAACCGAATAACGTTGTGAATTGAAATATCTGTTTTCAAGCTTCTGTAATTGAACCTGTTGTCGGATTACGTTTCGCCGATCGGAACGAAAGCTGTCGCAAAAGTAGGATCGCTGCCCTTTGCCTCGAAAATTCGATGGATCCGATACGACCGAATAGCGATAATCGCGCGCGGAATAATATCTAGCGAGAACGTTGACAGCCGTGATATCGAAGATTACTTTTCGATACAAACGGCTGAATCAAAGAGGAATATCGTTAGCGCGGATCACGCCACGTTTCCGTTTACCGCGTTACCCTTTGCTAATGGGTAACACGGTTCCCAGATTCTACAATGAACAATTCTTTTGTTATCACGCTCGGGTATCGAATAAGAGAAAGCGATTTACAGTTTCGACATTACACAATACCTGTAGTTACATAAGAGTTCGAGAGTTAACAATCCCAATACGCGATGCTTCTTTTTTTTTATCAAAAGTAATCCTCTCAATATGAGCGTAAACAAGTCACGAGTCGAGCAGGCAGGGATGGCACGTGAATTACCAAGCAAAAATTTTCATCATTTTCGTTCTTGTGAAAAGGTCGTACCCGCACACAGCGGCCGTGCCTATTGTACACTGTGTGTACAGAGTACATACAGAAGTACTTATATGTTATACGTCGAATACATAGGATATATAAGAGCGCTTATACACCGTGAAAGCGACCCTCAACAGTTTTCGAATAAAAATGAAAATACACCGTTGTAATGCGTGTATAGATTACAAAGGGATCGATGATATCCATGCATCGCATTTCTATCGATGTTTATATTATTTTCGTCCAGGAAAAATGAAAACCAAATTCGCTCGACCGTAAATCGCTTCTTGATCAAAAACAAAAAAAAAAGAAAAAATGAGAAAGGAAAAACCGAGAGATGTTAGTCGATGAATTTTGGAAATAGGTACGCGCGGCCACAAATTGCGGAAGCGCAATTAGTCGCGCGATTAGGGGTTCTAATTCCGAATTTCGAATGACTTTCCCCGTCCCGCCATTAGCCCGATTTCACCGACGGAAAATGATCGAACAAATTAAAATGATTCCCCATAAAAACCGAGGCTCGAAGGGTCGCGCGGCGCTGGTTTGTCGCGGGCACCATGGAACACGGTGTTATTGTGGCCGATATTAAAATACCGGTGATTGATGGGTGTACCGTGCGTTGCGATACACGTACCAGACTACCGTACTACCCGCTGTACCCTTACGCGGGGGTGACCAACGTGAAATCTCAGCCCCCACGCACCTCGCTAAACTACGGGTTCCGTTGTCATATAACACCGACCGATATTGCGTCTCCTCCGGATTCCCGGAATATTCTTTGTGATTCATCGAACAGTGGCCTAAGAGTTTCCGAAATGAAAGGAAACGCGTGGGTCGGCGGGTATTTACATCCGTATAAATTACGGCGACCCACTGCGTTATAGAGTCGTGGGGCATATCGCGTACGGTAAATCTTACTATAAATAATCGACGTGATTTGCGCGCGACCGAATATTCTCAATTTCATATCGAAACTCTCCCGGGCTAAAAATGGCCACAGTTCATAGATCACGTCTGCCCTGCTGATCTCGGAGCTACGTATTTGTCCTCGGGCCCGGGTTTAATTATACCAAATAAAAGTTTTTCCGGTTCAATTACGGTTATCTTTGATCTGAAAAAATTCGTAAAGATCCCGCAGCAATTTCTGGCTCTACCGAAAAGAAACGCAGGGGGAGGTGGTAGCGGGCGAGGTGGTTTTTGATAGATATAAGGGGGTTGGTTTTGGCGTATAAAGCGCATAGCACAAGTCATCCGTGCCGCGAGACTCTTTGTTCGCTCCGACAATATAAGGGTGAACCGCGCGGTCTAGGGAGAGGTGGGACGACGGGCTCGGGGTTGTTTGCGCGTCCGCGGACACTGCGTTTTAGGGGTGGCACACGCGGGGAGGGGGGCGTGGGGTGGCCCACGGTGGGTGGGTGACTCCGTGCCATTTATTACGGGGACATTCCGAGCTGATAATACCGCGAATACGACTGCGAGCACGGGAATGCTCGTTGGAGTCAAGAAAGATATTTTTGGCAGTGGGACGGGGTGAATTGTAGTATTCAACCCCTATTATTTCATATTAGTCTTATAAACGTAACGTGACGTGTATTACGTCTACAATTTTTATTGGCTGACAGGATAAATCGTTGCTACGTGTTAGTAACCTATTGTAAAAGAGTGTAAAGAGGTATTTTATCTACTCCATCGTTTGGTACACTTGTATACGAATAATTAGTTAAAAACTGAAATCGCGAAAATCGAATGTCAATAGGTACTCCTTCTCTGGTCAAATTCTAAAAAAGATTTCTCACATACTTAACCCTTTAACTGGCAAATAAAACGGAATTTGTAGTTTGACTTAAAGTTTGACTTAAAGTGAATGACACTTCCCAAACGTCATTCTAAATAAAAGAGTTAAACATTATATTAAGGCATTCCTCCAAGTTTTACAAATTTTCTACACGTCAGATACCGAAGAAAAAAATATTAAAAGTCGATCACTACTCGGCTTTACGTGTCATATATTTTCGTTAAACTGAGGGTGGTCAGAAATTAATTGAGGTATCCGCGCATCATATTACGGAGCGGGCAGTAATGCAGGTACGCGTTTGCGCTGGTTACGCGGTTGAACTTTTTCGAAAACGATTCATCTCCTGGTCTCGTTTACCGTCGTCGGATTCTATCGCGTTTACATCGATTTATTACATCGAGCTCTCGAAACGGTTACGGTGAAACGTTTATAAGCGCGTGGGTGGTTGGGCGAAAGAGAGGGAGGGAGAAAGCCGCAGAGAAACCGAGTTTTGCGGTGGTAAAATCAATCCCGTGTTTGGCTGTCAATTTATCGGTAATGGCCGCGGACCCAGGTAACAGGTGACGATGATAACGCCCGATGCTTCCCTTCTGTGCCAGTTTAACCTCTCGAATGGTCAAATTTTAGCGTCGAAGCATTTGCGTCACAGCCATAACTTTCTAACCGACGATTCTATCCGTGGATCGACGATCCGATCAGGAAAAAAAAAAAAAAATCAGTAGTCTGCCCCCTCAGAATATTTGATCGTTGAAAATATAGACTCGCGTCAATTACGGAAGTCACTGTTAACTTACTCGAGGCTTATTAGCCGTTTACAAGAATTCTCTAACGAAACGTCGACTCTTGTTGTTCTTATCAGTGAGCATAGAGATTAAAATAAAAGGCAAAGGGAGCACTTGTACCGGAGTGTGTATACGTGTATGAAGTACTACTGTAGCTGTCGCGTGACCAGCCGCTTTATCGTTTCGCCCTCGGATTAATAAGCCGCAAGCACTCCCACACGCCCTCGCTAACACTTTCGCATCCGCATACACATTCATCCATATAACAGCGTGTGTACATCGGTCCGTTCGCGTGCAAACAAACGTAGCCGAGCGTTACACGCTTCTTCCTACTGAATCGTGTCGGCACACTCGCCGAAACGTATCATCGGCATTATCACTTCCGGTTAGGATGGCAAAATTAATACGCACAGGAAAAGATCATGCACGCCGTAAACCCGTTACGACGCATAAGGGCGTCGTGATTTTGAGTTACGGCACGCGATACCCGTGTTACAACCCGTGATTCGTGTTACACTTTCATCTCGCTGTTGATCTTGTATCATGAACATAGAATAGTAGTAAGATATTTTCTCGTTTTTCTCGTGCCGCGCGGTTTCGTCCGGTTTAATTTACGTCAGTCGACGGCGATGTGTTCCTTGGCTGACGTTCACTGACTTCCCGTTTTCATCGTGGGGCACGTATGCACGCCGCGCGAAGAGAGAGAAACAGATTACGAGGATCCCGGGGCGCGCGTGTAGTCGCACCTATCCTCCTTGCTTTCTCTCGCTTTCTCGCTTTCCATCGCGATTTCGCTTCGATTCTCTCCGTTTAACGCGCTTTTGTGTTCGCGCGTACAAACCCACCCTCTTGCTTCTGCATGACATATGATCTTCCATATTGCCGCGGTACACAGTTCGCGCACGTATACGCACATATTGTGGGGAAAAGCCATAAAGAAATCAGGGAAACCAGAGAAACGAAAAGTCATACAGGATTTATTAATTTGTTCCTCGTCTATCACCGGCGACGACTAGTTAGAGGTTTCACGGGACCGAAATTCTCGTCCCGATATATGTTTCATTAGATTTCCCGCTCGACGATTTCATGCTGTCAGCGCAATGAAAAAAATAACCTTCCGCGGTAACAGTAAGACGTCCGCTATAAATAACTTTATGCTTTAATAAAGAAACAATACTCGGGAAAGGAGTAGCGGATATTACCCCGAAATAAAGTTCTCTATTTCTTCACTACAATTGATGTATAGAAGTTTCATGTTACCATTAAACCGACTTTAATAATCAGATTAAATAAAGTCCCAATTTTATCAAATGACCTGTCTTCATGAGTTTAAATCTTTCATGTTGAAATGGGCAAATTAACATTAAACCTACCGGTACATCTCACTTTGGTAGTAGGTTAAATAATGATTTTTACTGTAGGACAGTAAAACTTTTCAATTTTTATAGATGAGTTCAGAACGAGTCATTTAACTAATAGCAGGTTTACTGATAAGGCACCTGAATTCATCGTTTGACTATACCGGTAGTTCCTTCGTCTTTTTTTTGTAAGAATAAATGTGAAAAGCTGAACTAAACCACGTTGAAATATTCGTGTAACGCTCCTAAATTAAACTACACGCGTGTACGTCGTTATCTCGTCGAAAATCTCTAAACAGCCTGGAATCATCCCCCCGAAATCCGTCCCCATCCGTCAGCCCTATCTCGGGCCGCGCAACAATTCCTATTTCCTTTCCTCTTTCGCGAGATTTCGAGTTTAAAGAAAATCGGTGAAAATTTAACACCCCCGTCCACATTTTAAGAGCCGAAAGGGGACGGCCCCACCCCTTTTAAGGGACGAGAACGCGTTATCGGTGGCGCTTATCGTATGTGACGAGGGATTACAAGGATTTCTGGTATAGTTGCGCCGTTAGGGTGTTTCACACGTTGTCAGTGAATGTGTACTCTATCGGGGAATCCAACCCCTATCCTGGATTCCACCCACCCTTGCCACCGGCCTGATACGAGCTAGTGACAAATAGTAACGTATAGGAATCGCGATTATGCTTCTGCTTGCGTTGGCATATGTATGAGTATGTTTGTAAATACACTGGCTAATTAAACTATTTCACCCTTACTAGCTCTGCTATACAGTTTTTAACATTCTTATTCACGATACGATTTTATCCTTGTTACAAGGTTTGGTTAAGTATTGTCTCGACTTACATTTATGTGATACGACGAATCTCTTTGTAATTTGTATATCAATTGTGTTAATCAATGATTCTATAGAATGAAAAACGCATTGTTGCTAGTTTTCCAATCATACAAATCTACGCGTTCCTCTTTTGTCTTGAATACGAATTGTAAAAGAGAACTATCCCGAAAAAATGAGGGTTGAAGGCAGCGGAAATGGATATTGAAAACGTATATTTGCCGAAAGCAGAGCGGATATTGAAATATGTTTTCGATCGATGAGAATTTCAGTCGAACAGAGCAAACAAAAAACATTTTCACTGCATATTTCAAAAAGTCCCGTTATGGTAGCTGCTCCTTTTATTATCGATCACCAAAAAGGGTAACACCGGAATTTAGTAGATCATCGAAAATTGCAAAATACATGATTCACTCGCTTTTCAATTCGATTTGATTCCCATCTGAGATTCTCGCGACTACTCAATCTTTATCAAACGGGACAGACTTCTAAATTACAGAAATAGACACTGAAACGATTCGACGTTTTAATGAAGATCAGATCACACTTAATTATAATAAATGAGAATGAATTATTTGACTATTAAGTATTTCTTCTCTTACGCCTCAACTTTTTCCTGAAGACTTTAATTAATTCTTCGAGTGCTTAATTAGTCCTGAGAAATCCATGCACCTTTATCATATATTGAGAAGAACCGTGAGCAACTGATTAACTTCACGTTATCATGAAACCGTCGAGCCCAATATTTGTGAAATGTAAAATTATTGTTTGAAAGGGCAACGCGCGCAACGTTTGGGAATATCCACGGAATTCCTTCGATTCGAGGACATTCGAAAAATGGGAAACAGAAGGGGGAAACGTTGAATAATCTTTCTCATTTACACGGATAAAAGCTGAATGTAGCATTCTCGATTAAAAACTCGTTGCACAGCAAAACCGCGGTTCATTTAAATGTGTTGCCGAGATGCAGCAGAGCAAAAACTTCGTAACCAAGTTAAAATATGCAATGCGACGGAGGGACGGGGAGGGAATGGGGCAGGGGGGAATATGCATAATGCATTATTCCGGCGATAAAATATGAATTTATGCTTGTGCTGAGTTGCAACGCGTTCTCGAATTCCGATCGGCAAATTTTACGATTTTACAAAAGCCTGATACCTACTGTTTGCTATCTACCTATCCGCGCGACGGCCGACCCCGTGTAACGCGTGTAATTTTCACGGAATAATTCAGATTTCATTTTTCGAATGTCCGCGTTACAGCCGGCCGTGATTCATTGAAAAATGCAAAATATCGAACATAATGTACAATGCACCGTGTTCGACATAAAATGTAACACGCGAAGTTCGTGAAGACATGTAGCGCGGACCACCAATGAAACCTTCACCCGAACTAGTAACAAAGCGATTGAATAAATAAAAAATTCGTACCGTGAGAACGCGGTAAGCTTCATGAAACGTAATTGCAAGTAATACACTAAAATATAGTGTTCCTGTGTCAAGAGAACGTAACCTCTAACCAAAATTGGTCACGGAAACATTAAAAGACAATATTGGCTCTTGCGATTCACCTTTATTGTTGCATCTCTCGGCTTAACTGACCATTAAACAGGAGATGTTGTTTAAATTACACTATGCTGGTACTAAGAACGATTACCGAGGTTTTAGCCACCCAGGAAAAATGACGATTTTATTAACTTTAAACTGTGAACGTCGAAAAATTAGTTCAGATCGTCAAGCGTATACGACCAGTTTTAACGTTCTCTTTTCGAGTACTCTGTAATATCCGTCAAAGCCTTCTACCCGCCGCCTCTTGCGCCGAGACCGTTCTCTATTTCCTAACCATCGTCACAGGACGCACGTATACATTTTCAAATGAATTAATTCCATCGTAAAATCGATTTGATACACGGAATGTTGTTTGTATCTCTTACAGCTTGCACGCTTTCTTTATCAGGCAATGAGATCGTTACACCGATCTCGGGGCAAGTCCGTCGGCACCTCTTCAGCCAAGTTATCCCCCTGCGCGTCCCTAACCACCCTCAATTCACCCCTCGCCCGCTGTTACACTCCTTTTCGCCTCTTGTACTCTTCTACCCTCTCTTTTTCCACCTTTTATCCTCTTTTTCGCCGCCGAACCCCCCACTAACCGCTCCCAATTTCTACTCGACGCCCCCGCTCGACCCAGTGTGCTTCGTCGCCTGTTCTATTCGCGCGACAGTAATTTTACTTAATTAAATTCCGTTCTTTCTGCCTTTCCCATCCCCCCACCTTCCTCTTGGACCACCCTCAAGGCTCGTTTAAGTCGCCAAAGATCGTCACTGATTTTTTCTCTGCTCTTTTTTATTTCTTTATACCCCTAGGCTCAAAACAGTTCTTCTTTTTTTAAACTGAAATCTGAAATCTATCGTAGCGATAATATGTGTAATCAGGGACTACTTTGATCTTTTTAGATTTCAATTGATAAGAAAACTGACATGAAAATAATCGTTCAAATTCTAACTTGATTTTTCTTAAGATAGCGCGGGGTCAGCACGTTTGTCAGCATTCATCTTGAATATTATTCCTCGCTCCTTATCTTTTAATTTATTATTCCTCTTGCACTTAAGACGACTGAGGATGTCTTATAGAATATTTAATTAGTTTTTCGAGGCGTCCATAAATGTTAATTGCGGATAAAGTGGTAATAAGGAGCCACCCTTATTCTTACACCCTTACCCTCCTTACAACCCTTAACGATTCTGCCCCCAAACATAACGCGACGGAAATCACTGTAGAGAAATATCTTCAGCCTTCATTTTCTCTCTTTAACGCCACGACGACGAGATGTTCATGTAAAAAATATTTTAATCGAAACGGTAATTAATGTTGATATTAAAGTTAACCAGGGGCAAGCGGAGGCTAAGGACTGTCGATTGTTTTTTGTTTTTTTTTTTTAAATTAACGGCATTCGACTTTTTATGTACAACCGTCTGGCTAATAATATCGATGATTCGATTTACATATATCCTTCTCTCTTCGCCGCATCCGAACGATACAATATTTTAAACGTCGTAGTTTTATAAAAAAAATAAATATTTCAACGAGTCGTGTTTCATTTTAAACGGGCGGCCGCACGTATCATCGCGTAAAATATTTCGTAAATTGTTGTCACTTTTTATATTTTATTTATTTTTCTATAAATTCCCGTAACACCGTGAACGACAATTGAAATTAATCCGAACCCGTCGCTTTTATTTACGCGTAATTACTTTTCATACATGTACAATTCTTTCTTTCTTTTTTTTTCCCTTCTTTTTTTTCCACGCGATGCATTATGGATACGCATATTTGTTTATTACGCGTTAAAATGAATATTTCGCTGCGATACTCGATTGCGAATTAATTAGTATCAACGTGTATCGATTAAAGGATGTGCACGTACATATGTATCGGTAGTAATCTGTCTCATATCATTTATTTGGCCGCAAGACCCAGCCGCCAATCATAAAATCGGAATACAAAATTTGATAAAAAGATCGATCTATGGCCAGGCACATCGCGTCCGCCGTGTCTGTCCGATAGTGG
>SHCU01000357.1:92412-119339 GCA_004307685.1 Ceratina australensis
TGTTAGTCAACGCTAAACCACTTATCAGCGATAATCTTTTATCGTTTCAACTCGAAAACTGATCGCGATTTTCTACTTGGGAAACAGTTGTTACAAGCCGAACGACCGAAGGCACGGAGATCGTTTGCTCGTAACGTTTAATCGATTTCAGTGAGAGAGCCCGAGGTGACGAACAGGCGGCCGGGTACTTAACGCGTCGAGGTAGAGGAAAAAACAGAAAGAGGAACTTTGACACGCGGCAGAAGGGAATGACTCTTAATCAGCGATTTAATTCTCGAACGCGGGGCGCATCGAGACTATTTATTCTTTTGCCAGCTCGTGACCAGAACGGAACGGGAAGAGGAAGAGGCGAGAGAGGGATACAAGATTAAAAATCCCTTAATTAATTAATTGTGTTACTACGCTCCGAATACGCTGCCACTACGGTACGCGTGTCAAAGAGACGGGCTCACCTTCTAGTGAGGTGTCACACGAAAACTCACGTAGGAAAGGGTTAAATTACTATTACCTTCTTGAACGTTTTTTAACGCCGAGCGAATACGATTCGGCTGCTTAACAGTTTCTATTTAAAATTAAGTAGTGAAATCGTATTGGCTTCCGAATTAGAAAAGAAATTTCGGAGTTGTTATCTGCGGGAAATAAAGAGGTCGCTTCATTGATACAATTTAAATGGCAAATTGATTCCTGATTCCACGATCGATTTTTAATTGTACTTGAGATTAGATTTCTGCTGCGGTTTTCGAATTCGAAAAAAGGAGAAAACACGAACGGAAGAGGGAAAGGATGGTCGGCGATTGGTTCGAGGCAGAAATCACGCGTGCGGTTTGCGGCGACGAAATTTCTGACCGAACTTCGGATTGAACTGTCACCATCAGGGCCCGTGACAAACCTAAACCACGTGTCGTATAATTCGTTTTCGTTCGTAATAACTGTGGTCGGGTTAAACAGTTATGACAATCGAAGGTTTTACGGTTAACTAAATACCGAATCAAATGGCAAACCCTCGTCGCTTACATTACACGTATTTTTCACGCCAACCTCAACAGAATTATAACATACCTCAACGATTTTCTGCGTTGAATTTCAATAAACGAACTTATCCCTATCTTACCTACAGACGTTGGTTAACATGTTATGAGATAACGAGTCGTTCTTCAATTCGATGGACAATACGATTTCCAAGCAAATTGGTATTTCTGTCCACGAATTTTCTGAGACGTGCCCGTCCTATTCCTATTCCGAAATTGATGCATACGTGATCGCGTACACACGTGATTCCGGAGGGTTGACCATCGCTTACGGGGGCGTGAGAACGAGAAAAAGGGGTAGCGCGCGGGGGGTGCAAAGGGATGCGAGGTTTGCTCCGACCACGTTCGTAACGTAACATTCGACTCGTAACGTGACAGAAATTGTTAAACGGTCTCCGGGCTACGGTCTCCGGACATTCGTAGGCAATCGCAATCGCGGGAGCGCGCCACGCCGCGCATTGTACGAGTATTGTGCGAAGCGCAAACGGGCAATGGGGATATGAAAGGACGAGGAGCCGAAAAGAGGTGGGGTTACGGAACGTGCATATTAATCCGCTTCGCCTCGTGCGTTTCGCGCGTATATCTATACCCCCACGGTGCGCAACGCGTCAGGGAAACTGCCCAATCGAGTATTCACGCTACGATTTTCGTCCGTAAATCGTAACGAGATGTCGTCACGATTTCTGTCATTCTCAGTATCATGTATAATCATGAATGCAAGGTACAAAAAATCGGGTAAAATCTGGGTGGCTCGAGATTACTAGTCTGTTGTTTAGGTCTAGATAGTTGGTCAGAAATCGTCAAGGGATCGTAGTTACTTCGCGACAGCTACTTGGACCTAAGCAGCAGGGTGCTTGATCTCTCAGGGAAACTGTCCAATCGAGTATTCATGCTACGATTTTCGTCCGTAAATCGTAACAAGATGTCGTCACGATTTCTGTCATTCTCAGTATCACGTATAATCATGAATGCAAGGTACAAAAAAACCAGGTAACATCTGGATGGCTCGAGATTACGGAACTGTTGTTTAGGTCCAGATAGTTGGTCAGAAACCGTCAAGGGATCGTAGCCACTTCGCGACAGCTACTTGAACCTAAGCAGCAGGGTGCCTGATCTCTCGACCCCTCATTCCATAGAAAACACAAGGGTTCGTAAGTGAGTGTTCATTCATAGAATCACACGGACTTCGATACAAAGGATTTTTATACATTAGGTAAATATTTCCGTTGGGATTTAAATATTGAAATATGTACTGATCATTTGAAATAGCGTAGTTTCACGCATCGACCATTGAATTTCGTAAATGTACGACTCTAAATGTCTGCACTCANTGAAATATGTACTGATCATTTGAAATACCGTAGTTTCACGCATCGACCATTGAATTTCGTAAATGCACGACTCTAAATGTCTGCACTCATCGTATGTACTCGGTAAGGCGAGTGATTTGCGTGTAGTGTAATCAAAACTCAGGTCTCTTTACTTAAATCAAAGCGGGCGTATTTGCTCTGCCGGTTACCGGGTGGAAACCGTATTTCCGGCTCGTTTGCGCCGTTAAAAAACCTTAAGAGAACTAAAACTAAAGTCGGGAGAATCAACGATGGCGAATCTACCGAGGTCATCCCTCCTCTGGGGGATCCTCTTTTCCTGCTCCGTCTTGCGAGCCGTCGCGGCGGCGGCGGCGTCGCGACGCGAGGCGTCGCCCGGTCACGAAAGCGTAGAAATAGGAAGCCACGCCTCCTAGACGAGATATCTCCGAGAGAAATCTCGAATGTGAGGAGAGAAACTCTCGAAGGAAGAGGAGAAGGAGAGGAGAGATGTTGGCGGTTGGTTCTTGAGAAACGAGAGCGCGTGCTTCTGGGCGTGGTGTGGGTGGAGTTATCCTTTATACCGTATACATAAGTTACATGCCAAGTATTTATACAGTAGGTCCGGCTATACCCCATCCGTGTATACTTAGCTTGTAGCATTTGACGTCACCCCGGAAATGGAACCCCCGGAATGGTACCGGATGCTCATTATACTAATCGTAACTTTCATGCCTCGGTTACGCCGATTCAAACTTAGACGCGGTATCCACGGTATCTTTACCCTGTGATACCTCGAGACGTGTGCGGTGTATACGTCGATACCGTCTATTCAACCACCACCACAATTCGACGCGAGCCACTGAAGTTTAAGAATTCACACGGTCTCTGACAGTAACTTCGATTTCTGACATATTATTCCTAGACGCGTTTTTAACTCTGATCTTTTGATACGGTGACAATAGACACGCTTATAAAATAGATTGTAATAAATCTCTGGGATTACTCGAGAAACTGAAATATTAGATTTTCACGTTGGAATGTATACTATGTTCAGATATTTTTTATGTTCAAATACTTCGTTCAGATATTTCACGTATACTATGTTCAGATTTAATTTAGATTCTTCAATACGAAGAATGTGTTGAATTTTTGTTACATTGAAATTCTGGCAGACTGTGAGAAGCTTAAATATTTTTAGAATTCTTACAACTCTGTTTTAAATAGAAGATTCTTAATTGAAAACGTGACTCGATCTTGAAATTCTATTTTGCATTATGTATTACGAATCTTTTACCATTAAATCCTGACGATGCTCCCCATTGAGCTTCAGTAGAATATTCTAAAGAAAAAGGAAGCCAATGCACATTACCTATCGTTAGGTAGATGCATCTGTTGGTACGTACCTATGATTAATTTGTAACCGAATAATTCTACTTCGTTTGTAATCTATACTGCTGCTCGTTATTCACGTATATAACATAGTAATGAGTTTCGTATTACTCTCGCCTTTTCTCGATTGTTACGTACGGATCGGAAGTTCTTCGTAATGAGTTCTCGATACCCGGTTACCGACTATGGATTCTGCGTGCGGATATTCGCGATAATTATGATACAGGAAATATCGGATCATGAATGTTCTTTGAGCAGGAAAACGGATATTTAGTACAAAAATATGCAAGTACTTCTTACTTCTTTATAATTAATTAGAATCACACGATTTCAATTCATACGATTAGGATGAATTTTTTACCCTTACGTAATTAAAATTACGAATGGATTTAATTGGATCAAATAAAAACTAGTTGAAACAGGTGTAGTATCAAATAAAAACTAGCATTTATATTGGCTCGTATATGCAATAAATCTTATTCATTCTAATTAAATAACCAGCAGATGAAATCGTATGCAAATTGTTCAGATGATTTGAGTAAGAGATCAAAATATGAAGAGTAAATTCTTTGAAATACTTCGATTCATTAAAATACTTAAAAAATTAGCAAATAACTGCACTACAGAGAATCCATTCTCGTCATGCCATAAATCAGTGTATCGAGCACTTTTATGTTTGAGTAAATTTAGAAATCAGAAAATGATTGTTACTACAAATGGGTTGTTTGCTAGTATATTGATTTCGAAGGAGCGTACATTCGATACATGACTCGATAAGTAGCGATATCTATGTCGTGGTCAGTATTTAATATTCTATTCACCACTGTATCAAATGTCTCTAAGTATCAAATGTTATTATTTCTCACAATCTCGTCCGGTCCTAAGTACCACGATAAATGTTGTACTACAAGTAACTATTTACGTATACTACACAATCCGAATTAAATTCCAAATACAAGGATAAACCATCATTCTTAGAATGATAAAATATCTTGAAATTATGGTACTTAAGAATCGACATTTTATTTGATGATTTCTTGATACACGAATATTTCCTTAAGAATACACGACGTTCTCCAACCTCGAGCGTCATGTGAATCTCATCGAGCCACTGGAAATTTCATTAGGAAGTCTTGAATAATTGTAATTACAATCTCGCCGCGGATACAAAACGGTAATTGGCCTTTTTGTAAGAACTCCGAAGGATCTTGAATGTTTGTCAGATTTCATTACCGAAATACGTGTCGGGGGGCCCTTTACTAGAATGTTTCAAGATTCTTATCCGAAGAATCTCGTTTCACGCGGTATTTCTCTTGTGTGTCATTCCCAGTATATAGCTAACTGTACTCTTCAAAATGGCGGAGAACAAGCTTCTAAAAGAGAGAGCGGGCAAAAAGGGAGAAAAATCGCTTCAATTTATTAGCGAAGTTGCAGAGCAGGTGCAGCTGCAACTGCGACGACGTGAAACCACGCTCCTCCCTCTCATCCTATATAAGTATAGCGCGATCTCCACCCTCTCGTGCCGTATAGGTATACCTAGCGATCGAATAAGTAAAGTTACGCTCCTCCCTCGCCTAGTGTACGCGCGTACATACTATGTACCTACGTAGTAAGTATAATAGTCGATTCCATAGTGGAGGAAGAAGTGGAAAGCTCAACATTGGTTGGTCGCAACCAAGTAGTACGATGCAAAATAAGTGAGACTCGGGTACGGGTGTCCTCCTACTGCAGGCGGAGCTAGCTATGCAGATGCTACGGGTACACGCATTACGCTCCTTGCGCAATGGTAAGGACTTCGATCCTTTATCCGCGCCCGTCTGCACGTTTCTTGGAACGGCACCGCGCGAGCTTACGGTTATGCGCGCGCAAACTTCGCTTAGACTCGTCGTTATACCACTAGACGCGGGTCATCCCGTTGCCGAACTCCAAATCTTGTTTAAATAAAGATGATATTCCAATTCTTATTATGCCATCGTATATCCGATAGACGTGACTCGGCGCAGGTGGATGAATATAGAATTGATGCAACTGCATAGGAAATTTTGCCAGGACTGATTCCAAACTCTGAATCTTTGATTAAATACTCAATATGATATCATAATTTTGATGGAAACACAAAGAGGATGAACGTGGCACCAATAAAATTTTTTTGCAGAATGCAGAAACACTGCACTAAGATTAGAAGATCAATTAGATTTTAACCAGGTTCCCAATCTTATTTGAACGAAACATTCTTAATATGAACCAAATAATCATAATCCTCTCAAGTTTTCTGTACACATAGATACATACACACAGTAGATGAATCGAAAAATCAATACACTCTCACCAAGACCGAATGAACGATGAGAGATCAATGCAATTTCAAAATCCATTGGACATATGATTGGACGAGTTACGATTGAAGCTTGATCACTGCTACTTGTGTTTAGTAAAACTTTACACGAAATAATTCACAGCTCTTCATTTTTCATTTTGTACATACATACGTACGCTGTTGCAATACTCCGAGACTAAAAGATCAGTCGGGTACACATCTGTGTACACACGTACGCGCAGAGGGGGTACGTATGAAACGCGACACTTTTGACGAGTATTTTTTTCCACGGTTTCGCTTTTATTGTTTTCCGCAAGAGTGATTGGTAATTGGCTGCGCAACCTGTCTCTGCGATGTCTGTAGTGTTGTCGCTTGTCGCCATACGTCACCATACTCTCGCGGGGAACAATAAACGGAACGGGGATCGCTATAGCCCATAAAGACAACCCTCGTTCTGTTCTTTGACGATTGAAAAAATGCAATTAAAAATTTTCGAGCCTCGATATAGGTCAGAGTGATGGCCAGCATCAACAGCCCTTTCACTGCGATTTCGTTTCCGTTTTTTTCTACTTCCCTTTCAAACCGCGCGTGCACCCGCGGACTAAAAATTTACAAGATATCCACGAGTCTTACAAAAATTTCAAGACGCGGGACGAATATCCCGAGACGAACCTACGCATTAAAACACACGGTAGGCAGTTTAGTCTAATTTGTATTCGCGGCGCACCACGATTTATTCTACGTACGTCACGTACGACGAATTATTTGGTAATCAAATTTTTCCACCCTTCTTCAACCTTCAAGCACACACGCACGTGTGCGAGAACAGAAAGGGTAGTGCACGCGTCGTTTTACAATGATTTCTCTATTTTACGGTGGACGCGTGAGGAGGCCATTAGGAACCGCGAGACCACTTTCAATAAACGAGACACGTTCGCGGAGTTCAATTCAATTCGGGGAAATATGAATCGAATCAGATGAATTGAGATCATCGATGTATAAGAGAATTCCTACGCTGACAGATATAAATAAATGAATTCGTGTAATATCGCGGAATTAATCAAAAGTGATACCGCGAACGTTGGAGAAAAATCGAGTCGCGGAATAAGAAATAACCGTGACGCGAATTTATAGCGGATTCATTTGCACGTTATACACGTTATAATTATGATTTTTATAGCACTATAAAGATAAGGCAGGCAAAGGCTGTTGAAGTGAAAATATAAACGTATAAACATATTTCCGTATCGGAATATCGAATCGATTATAGCGTAATCGCGAAAACAGAGAGACAAAGGGAGTTGGAACGCAAAATGGGAGAGAAAGGGGTTGAAACGCGTAGGGGATGGGTAACCGGCAAGGGGGGAAGGGGTTGATACGGGAGCACGGAAATGCAGATATTTGTCAGGAAATTGATAACTCGAATAAACTCGTCGCAAAATGTTCGAACCTGGCAAAACGATTTCGCCTCTCTTTTCGGTCCTACCACGGACACAAAGATACGGTACGCGTACATACATATGTATGTATAGGGGTGTAGTGCACATGTATCGTACACCGTGAACATATGTACATACACGAACGGATTCGCATATATTTATACACTGTATACGTGTCACGAGCTTGATAAGTGATACGTGTAAGAGCAGGAAAAAATGTTGTTTCACGAGCAACGACTAATACATAAGTGGATAACCCAGATTGCCTTGTATGTTTTCGAACAACTGAACGCGTACGTTCTTCCCGGTTATTAGTATCGTCAAAGACAGTTATTATTGTTGCACGTTAATGATCGGGCGCGGAATTTTATACCCGCGATCTCCGCGTTGCAATTTTTCCAAATGTATCGCATTATACCTCCTGATTACGCGCGTATTGCATTGTAACTTCAGCATAATAACGCCGTTTTTCATCCGCACGACGTATCAAAATTATTATTATTCACCGATTTTCACTGTTTCAGGAATAAATGACTTCGTTAAAATAGCGTATCGTGTTCAATTAATCAGCCAGCTGTGAGTTGTATAAAAATAAACGTGGTTTCATGCGTACGCATGTACGAACGTGTTGCATCATAAAGAACTATCAATTTTCTTTCTGTAAACTGTACATTGCTTGTTTGTTCGTATCGTGCGCACAACAGATCGATATTAGAATTTTGTTTGTAACATCCGAGTTAGAAATAATCTAGTGATCATTAAAATGTCTAATAAAATGCACGCAGATTGAAGATCTTTGAAATATACGACCGAAGAGAAGGTCAAGAAATACGTAAAGAGCATAAAAGTACATGTAACACCAGAATTTTTTCCCGTAAGTAAATTGATGAAACGAGTTAAGTAATTTACAGTCATATGATCCTGATTTCTGATCGAGAACGATCTGCCAAATATGATTTTCCTGGGATCGGTGTGGACATTTTTATAAACACATAATTTCTCAATTTAATTTCGTAGTGATTTACGTCGTATTTCGTTAATTGCATAGTATAAAAATGAATAATTTCGGTAACACAGATTTAAGGTCAGCTAAAATTGGTTTCCGGTGAGGTATAATTGACACACGCGTAGCGTGGGGTTTCCTGTATAAAAGCGGAAGTGCGAGGACGTCACAAAGTGAATATATCGACTAATTAGCAAGGCCAGTAGCGTCAGAGTCAAAGGACATCGTTATCTTGGTGTTGGCCATGTGCAAAACATTGCTAAAGCACCAGTTTCACGCATCTCCCAACCCTCTTTCATCCTTTTTTTATTTATTTCATTCTCCCTTACCATTTCGTCTCGCAATCGAACGAAAATTAGCCGCGGTAAACGAGTAGAAAGGTGCGAAAGTAGAAAAAGTAAAAAGAATAGAGGAGAAAAATGAAAAAGAATTGGAAACCTCGACCGGCATACGTCCCTTTCCTCTTTTTGCAATTCTAACAGGAACGACTAATTACAAAATGAAAGCTCTGGACCGAAAAGACGAATTTTCCTTCGCGGTTAAAAAATTGAAGATACAAAATTACGTCACATAAAAACGCGATCTCTTTTACGATTTTGCAAATGAACAAAATATAATGTATACGTAGAGTTGGGTTAAAGCGGCAAACAAATGTATTATAACAAAGTGCGACCATGGGAATCTTAGTAAAGAAAAATGAATGGCTCTATCTTTTGGTAATTAAGAGAGTCGCAACGAAAAAAAAATAATCAAACGTAAGGGAAGAACCCGTGGCGCAAGTAGAGAACGTGGCACAGCTGTTACGTGTCCGAGAATTTAAATAAACGACTTATTTAAGCATACAAATCTTGGTGGTTTGCTCCGCAAATTCCTAAGTATATGTATACGCACAATATACAGCTGCTATTCCCGTGCTTGTCAACGGAACAATCGTGAAATTTTCCGCCTGTTGTTATTAAATTAAGTTCTGTTATTGAATCCGGGATGACGAATAAACGGAGAATACATATTTCACGCTATGCTCGACTCTTTTCACTTTCAGTGATTTGACGAATAAAACTTTTTCAGATTTCATATGCAAATTTGATTTATCCAAATATTCATTGAATTTAAGCGCGTCATCATAAAATCACGATTCACCGTTGAACGCGTAACCTTTATCTCCGAAAAGTAATCTCAGCCAGTTTTGAGAAATCCTTGTCGGATCGATTAAAATTAACAGGAACGAAAGTTGTTAAAAACTCACGTCTATAGGGTCGTCCCTCCTCAGGCGTGGACCTCTCCGTGTTTTCTGATCCAGGTGTTTCTCTTTCCTCTTCCTCGTTAATTTGCCCCCTCTCCCGTTCGATTATCGGCGAACCACCGTTGGGTGATCCTTGGGGACTTTGAGGCCCCACTTCCGCTCCTATACCTCCAATATTGCTTCCGGAGACACCTCCGCCGGCAGAGGACAAGGAAGAAGAGGAGAACATACTGGAGATGTTAGAGAACGAGGAAGAGGTTTCTATCTTCAAACACTTTGAAGGTGGACCGAATGCTGATGGACCCAAAGGACGAAAACTACCAAAAGGTAAGCGATGGTCCAATGGGTGCAGAAACGGTGGAGGTATGTGTAACATATGGTGCAGACCGTAGCTCAGTGTCGGGGTAAAGGATTGAAGGTCCTTCGCCTCGGTTACCTGAAATTCGAACACAGAGATCTTGTAAAAATCGATTTAACGAGCAAGATTTCAAATGAAATAAAGGAAAGATCGAAGTAGAGAAAGCAACAACTGGTGTATATTCGTTATACGGCCGACCAATAAGTACATAGATATCAAGCAAATCCTTCAAATATTAACAGAGGAACTACGTTGATAAAACGCCCAACTACCTCTTTTTATTTGTTTGAACGGACGTCAAATATTTTACTATGAAGAAGCTTGGAAATCTATATTTAATTACGTTTGAAGTTATGAAACTGCATGACAATAGTATATGCCAAATAGAACGACCACGCAAGTATGAATATTGATCTGATAGTGCGTAAGCATTGTTCAAATATTAGCATTCGATTTTCCATTTTCGATTCTCGGTAGTAAGCAGATATGTTCCCGTTTAATTCTATAACGCACGATTCTAAAAATCTGTGTGAAATGATGAACTAAAATGATACGCGGGATTCTTTTAATTTTTCGCAATATTAATTAATACTCTGCTACAAGCGGACGGTATTTTGTCTTCAGTTTTTAAATTTGGTCAACATTGAACCTGAGTAAATTAATAATACGTAGAGATTATGTACTAATTACTTGATATCGGCATTTTTTTCAATGTATATAATTTTTTCCCGAGAAGAACCCAGTTTTAAATGGAATTTTAAATCTCGTTTCATTTCATTTTACCTCGTTTTTATTCCTTGCTACAAGAACTGTATACTTTTAACGTACTACTAAAAATTTGATAAAATAGCTGGATATCTGATTGACAATACAAGGGAGTGTTTCGATGAATTCAAGCTTATAATACCGTATTATACTGTTAATAACGTGAAACCACCACTACGTTATAATAATAATAATCCGTCAAAACGCGGTGCTTCCCCTACCCTTCCCCTCATATATCGAATCTGCATGTATACACACGCACCGATACATATGTACGTGAATGCATGTGTATACATCGTCATTGAATGTATCATTGAATTTCAGAACGATGATTGACGAGTCTATTAAGCCCCGGCATAGTGAATATGCCACAATGGATAAATCAAGTTTTCTAATAAATATAATATAACGTTTGTAATGAGAGAACAATGGTAAAATGTAATCAAAGCATCAATGATATCTGTTTTCGTTAATGAAACCGATGCTTGATAACTTTTCATTCATCCAACGATATTTGCATCCTCACGTAGAAAATTACTATTAGCCATGACTTCTGATGAGCATTAAATGTCCAATTGACAGTTTCCTAATAAAGAAAAATTCATACGCCTAAGATTATCACTTCGGAATATGACGATACCCTAAACATTTTAACAGGATTGAGGTAACTCTAAAAGTTGTTCCCGATTGTTATCCACTGTTGACCGATTAATTAAAAACTGATTATTAATTACTTACGTGCCGCGTGCTGTAACGTGCATCAATTTTGATTAACACGTTGCACGTGCAATTTTAATTAAACTTATTACATGCATATCGATGCTTTGTTATTTATTATTATTCATGGCGTGTTATTTTTTTTTGCGTCTGAAATTTCGAGGGAAATTGACGAAGCTACTTTTTCCACGAAGAACAGAGAGGAGACTGAAATAGAGATCGCATGATAATGTCCGCGGTTAAAAATTAAACGTTTAATCGAGCCGATAATTACACGAGGAATTAGTATAGTTACGCGGTCAACGATTATTGTTTATTATTCTTTTATAGGAGGAAACGAGGTTTCCATTTACCCGTACGAGGGATTTGTGGTTTCAGCTACTTTCAATCAGAATGATTAGTTAGGCATTCATTATTACTTTAGTCGCGAATGATTCGAAAAATTGTCGGATCTTTTCGGGCCCGAGCTCTGTACCCGGCGCGACGGCAATTATTGTTTATCGATTTATACGCGACAATTATTTACAAACACACATCGCATAGGAATATCGAAACGAATTCCAATTGGGATAAAAATATTCGTGTCTCGAATAAAAATGCAAGCTTCGATGTACCTTTCAGAACAATTGATTGGCTAACAAAAAAAATCAAATAATTTCATTGAGAATTAATCGGTCCAGAACAATGCAATTTTTACACATTTTTAAATCGATCTTCATTCTGTTTTTGCCAATATAATTCGACACATCATTTGATGAAATTGTCATGCGTTCCTTTCTGCTAACAGCAACGCATACTAAGAGAAAATATATCCAATTAGTATTGTTCTTTCAGTGAAAACAACCAGTTCAAGATATAAGAATTAGATTCTTTATAAGGATTCCTTAACACATTGTTATCAATATAATGTGCATGGGATCAGTACTTACGGCAAGCGAAAGACCTTTTTGATTGAATATACCTATACTAGAATAAATAACTATGATAACAATTATACTAAACTAACATGTATACAATAAATAATATTCTATGTTACACTCATGCAAAAATAAAAATTTCCATATAGCTCCACTATTTAAAATTAAAAATTTATTCTGAAAATTACTTAATACAAATTTTAGATCTTTACTTGCGAATATGAAACTCTAAATTCAGCTGCGATAAGTATACTTTTCTCAACTTTTGTGCAGGAGATGGAGAATAAAACTTTGATTTCATCGAAAATTCTACTCCATACACTATACACGGATACGATATGCAAAAGTGCATTTATACAAAAGTTCTACTTAATTGATTCAAATACTTTTTACGACAGTCAGACTTAATTTAATAAAGGTAAGTAATTCTCTTTTTAATAGAGATAAAACGAAACTATTAGCATGGCAAGCGTACGCAGGCTATGATTTTAGCTTGAAGCGTTAAAAAAGCGGAGAAAGAGCAATCGAACAGAAGCTTAGATGATCAAATAAGGATAACAGGGAGACTAACTTGTGGATTGTACGGTCTTTGCATTCTGAACGCCTCTGGCAATCCGCCGTGGGGCTGTTGCGAGAACACGAAAAAACTAGGCGGCGGTGGTAGGTGATGATTCGGCACATACGCTGAATTATCCATCTAAAATTCAACCGGATCGGTTGAAAATTAAACGCTAAACTCGCAATGATGGTGTGAAGTGTGTGAAACGTGTGTATGAACTTCTTTGTAAAAACTGTACATTCTTTTGCCAATCTGACTCATTCTGATATCTTTACATGACGAGTCCGCTTGGAAATTTCGACAACGAACAGAATTCTATTTAAACTGATGAAATTTGGAATCATCGAGTAGCGTGTGGAGTGTGTAGAATATCCAATTGTTTCATATCATGTATACTCGTCTCGGAGAAGTGAAGCGCGCGAAAATTATCTAAAGTGTAATCACCGTTGCACTTACGATATTAAAAACTTTGAAAACTTTTCGAGTTTCGTGAAACGGAGCGTATAGTCATAGTATAGTCATCAAGAGCCTCGCACGTAACACCATGACTTCTAAACGATGACCGTCGCGTACCGAACCCGAGGAGTGACGAATAATACGATTGTTAGAATTTTGGCGCGCGATGAGTATTCAGATTCAAACGGATGCCACACTTACAAACTGATTCAAAACTGTCTCATTACTGTGTCGCGAACGTGTTTACAATGAACTAACGCGATCGTACAGTTTACACGTCACACGTTAATTGCCCCACGGGCAACGTTCGTCGGGCGCGCGAAATTTATTCGAATTTAAAATCCCGCCACGAAGTGTCTAACCTAACCTAACCTAGAAATTTAATACCGCGAGCACCGAAGAGGGTCAGAGAAGAACTGACGTTGACACCACAGATGAGACGCGATCGCGGTACGCGGTTAGGCGTCCGATTAGGGGGGTTAGGTTCGTGGCGCAGAGAGCGGCGGTTGCGAGCGAGCGTGCCAACAATCCGCGTGAACATGCGAGTGCAGACTGAATTGAAGTCGAAGAGTGTGAGGGCACTTACCCACGAGCCGAGAGAACAGAGGCGGTGGCGGTGGAGGCGGAGGCGGAGGCGAGGCAGAGGCGTGGAGATAGAAGCCGGCGAGGACGGCGTAAGCGCGTGGTTGCAGACGCCATTACTCTGGCGCAACTGTGTAAGTAGAGTGGCGGCATGAGCGGCGAGCGCGTCTGCGCGTGCCGTTGTGCGTAGAGATCGGGACGTGCACACACCGCGGTTGCAGCTGCTGCAGCACGGTTCGCGTGGATCAGTCGCGCGTCGACCACGCGCGCGATACCTATTTTAGAATAATTGTACGATTTTTATTATACATGGAATATTAATACGTTAATAGTACAGGCTAGCCCTGAAGGCTTGACCTGAATTTAAATAGTGTTAAGGGAAAGGTAGTATTGCAGGATTTATGTTTAAATATATTGGACGTATGCCTTGGTCCTTGGGACAGACAAACGCATCAGGCATCACGTGAAACTGTATAGTGTGATTTGATTTAATTGTAGATTCTGTTATTCTCGACTGGGTATTTCAATTATGATAAAAGAATATATTATGAACTAGGTAATAGATCCTTTGTATAATAAGTGTTCTATATCTAGTCTCCCTGAAATTGATTAGGTTTTAGTTATTGAATCATTTTTAATAATTAGTTTTGTTGTCGAACCATTATTGGGAATTGTTGACTTAGACTAATGATGATCATAACAGATTCAGAATTGAGAGTCTACATTTGCTTTCAGCCTGAATTGCTGGATTAATGAATAAATCAATACAACGTTATAATTATAATAAACATCTCTATACTAAGCATACGAGGATATACTAATATTTACTATACGTAAATAATAAATATTATAATATGGATATCTATGTACGATTTCACACACAGATTGAGTAAACATACTTTTTACGTGTGATCATCCAAAATACATTAATAAATGTAATTCTGTGATTTTATCTTATATGCATATCTTACTCTGTATCTTTGAACTTCCTATCCTTATCATCCTTCACATTACAAGTCCAAACAATCAGAATAATATTAATTATCGAACTATTATTTACGTGTTGAAGACTATGTACTCACTAATGGCTCTAGTAGTGTCATCTACCTATGAATTTACGAGAGCCATGTCGCTGCAAAACGGCGCTGGCGACATCTCGAAGGATTTTATCATAACTAACACTTTTGGCAAGACATCGTAGCATTAACATTTCGAAATTTCTAATATATCTAATAGATCTATTCATGTATAACGTGATGCAAAATTCATGAATATGTAATAAATATTGAAATTTCAGGTTTGCATTATGCGTATCTCATAGTTATTAGATGAGGATGCTAATTACGAATGCTGTAGCGAGTTCCCTAACTATTACGTTTAAAGTTTATGCACGCAGACCGCATGAAACAAAATATAAACATTGTATTCCAATAAAGTTAATGTGACTGAAATATTCTAGTTTTTAATGGTTTGAATATGCTTCTCGTTTCATCAATTTCGACATTCTACTTCGGTTACAAATAGAGTTTGTTTCAAATGAAACCCAGCTCTAATTATGCTGAAATTTTATCTCTTCACGATATACTTAAAGAACAATTTGTTAAATCACAAGTATATGAAAGTTATAACTTAAGTTTGTTTGAGAAAAATACTTGGAATGTAAAATTATCCACTATGCCTGGCGGAAGACGTAATGCTGCTGCTAGAAATGGACAAACCAAGTTTCAAAATAATCTGTCATCATCTGCAAATATTGGTGTACGAAGCAATAGTGGAGAAAGAACAGCTGGAAGTAGCGCTGATGATAAAAAGTCTGAAGAGCTTTGTGGAATAAAGACGTTGGTTCCAAAGCATGTACCCATACCAGCAGTACCTGTGGAGAGTCACTTAATGTTCGAAGCTTTATCCATGGTTGTGTCAATTATTGCAGCTTTTTTACAAATGGTTAATTTGTATAGAACTGTTTGGTGGCTACCTCATTCTTATAATAATTATAGCATGGTACGTAGTTGGGAGAGCATCGCTTCGAAATCTATATGTATTCAGTTTTCACTTATAAGGCTATGACTTTCCAGAATTTCTACTTAATAGATCCTTATTTACTCATATTTATTACAACTATGGTCTCAAGGCAATTTATTTATTCCCTGTTACGTAGAATCATTGATATTTCGTCACCAATTCGTTGGTTGTCAGCTGCTCAAAAGATGATGAGGTATTCTTCATTACAAATTATATAAATGATAATGAAATTATATTTCATAAAAATAATGTATATTAATACTTTTCAGGATTGGTCTGTTAACTATTGTAGTAAACATATTATGTTGGTGCATCTATCACATGGCTGAGAGACATAATTCAATGAAGATTTTCTACTTATGTTATCCGTTCGTGTATATCCATTAAATTATACCTATTCACTATTCACGTTCGCATACTAGAATTATTTATTGTATCTACTTTGTTTCAGAAGTTTGTCTGTGTATTTTGTGATGTTTGGTATAAGCGCAGCACCATTTTTTGATATATCAACATCTTCATATGGTAAAGACGAAAAGAAGGCGAAGCTCTTAATCGGTACATATTCATACTTAGAACGGTTGCAATTTTTTAATGAGATTGAATTTAATGTATTTTCTACAGACAAGCCTTTGCACAATTGCTCTTTGAACGCGTCTGCGATTAGAGCGGAGGTTTCAACGTTGAGGTCCGATTTCAATCGTCGTTTGAAACGAGCCTTATTCGCATCGTCCAGCAGCGCATATGTTTGCGGCATTGCACCAATTATATTCGTACCTCAACACTTGCATTTCAATGTTTCATGGGTTGTACAGCATGTTATTATGTTCTGGCTCGCAAGAATAAGCGCCCATTTCTCACATGCTTATCCCGTCAAGTATGTATCATTTATAGACATTAAGACGATATTACGTTCTATTCTACGAATGTACTATTAAATAAAGATTTTATATTAAGAACTCAATTCCAGTAATTTGATGAATATCATAATTGTATTTAGGTACTGCGACGTTCTGCATAGAGCAGCGTTACATCTTGGACGTTGGGTCAAAATTGAAAATCGTAATAGCCATATGTATGCTCAAGCTTGGAACGAATCGGTACTTTGGCCTCATGGTTCAATTGTCAGACATAACAGGGGAATTTACCGTTCAGAAGGTTTATGTACGGCAGCGGAGCCAGGAAATTCGAATCACTACAGATTTTATGTATGTAGTTAAATTAGAATACATGTACATAAAGAAGCCAATCAAATCTAATTTGAATTATCTTTCACAGGCTTTATTCAGTAATCCTACGATGCTGCTTTGTTCTTTGTTGGGCCTGCAACTACTCCTTATCTGCGTGCAGTTATTTATTTTATTACGTACAACCGACTGGTATCAAGTGCTATCCATAACATGGCTCCTTGCGATCAATTACTACACATTGTTTAAAGTTACCAGGGACTATCTTATATGTTGGAAAGTGTATCATGCCGAGCAAATAATACAAGAGAAATCTCAAATCAGTGCCAATTCTGCTGTTCAATAAAAAAAAAAACTTTTCAGCTTATATAAGTGTAGCATTCTATTTTGGAAATTTCCCTTAAATCTGATAAAATTCCTTCATAGAATTGATAAACAGCATAAGATTAATAGATTATATGATTAATTAATTTAATGAATGTTTATTTTATCTGGAAGATAAAAATCACATTAGCATTTATTAAAAAGTTGTTGCATCATGTGGTTGCTAATACTATTTATTAATTATAATTCTCTGCGAAATATATACACAATTCTAATTACTTTACTGTCAAAAACCTCTATGACGTAATTGATCTCACTTTAATATACATACGTTAATGTAAAGAAATAGAAAAACCTATTAGCATTATTATTTCTGATTAAATCTCACTCTTACTATTGTTAAGCTGAATGACATGTGGAAACATATCTTCCAAATGTAAAAATACTGCAATGGATTAATCAGTTTTCCCATTACGAACATCGATCTATATCTATGTTAACTAAATTAGAAATAGTTTGAATATTGACGGTGATGTCACGAAAACGGAAATTCAAGTTGAACAAATTTTCCGATGTTGACAAGCATTTTGCGTGACACAAGAAGATAAGGGAATTTTTTTGCTCGTATCAAAATCTCTATCGAAAACAGGTATTCTACGTTAATGATAAAATTTAGTCTGTTTAATGTTAGATTACGTACAGAATTCCTTCTATTAGTTTGAAATCTCTGTTGATCAAAATTAATCTACTATTCGTAGAATGCGTGATATTGTGATGAACCAGCATGATCATCAGTAAATTTAAATCCAATAATATTTAGTACAATTTTAAATTAAGGAAAATGCACACACAATAATTACATTGTAATAAATTGCATCTTTCCAATTCTCTTTGTTTTTATGGAACGTATACTATATATTCGCAGCACTTAACATCTTGCTCCGATTTTTTTAATTACGAAAATACTCTTACATAATATTAATGAATGGATATCAATCGTTAATGGAATAGATAATATGAACGGAAACGCAAGCATACGTATGTAATCTTATCGAAAGAAATTGATCCTCACACCTTTACTTGAGCAAGTATGTAACAATGGATATAACTGGTATTATATAAAGTCATGAGTAAGTTAGCAGCCAATCTTTTACCCATTTGCATCATAATGAATACCATCGGTGGACCAGTTCTGCTTTCTATTCTCTTTCTAACTGGTACGAATTCCTTAAGTGTTAATCAGTTGAAGAACTTTCAACTATAGCTTAATGTTGACATTTTTCTATATTTAGTTGAGATTCAAAATGCTCAAGCATCTATCACCGCGGGTTACATGCCTGGACTTAGCGGTATGGTACCGATTAATGAAGAAAACTGCATGAATGACGAACTTCGCGCGAATAGTTTTTTATCAAGTTCTCTTGATTGTGCTCGTACATGTAAAGCAGGAGAGACGAAGACATGCTATTACAAATTCGTAGTGGAGCGTTATCCCGTCAATGGCAAGTAAGTAGATTAAAAATTTCATACATAAAATAAAACATATCTTAATTTGAAAACTCTCTTTTATCATTTAAATATTGTAACGAGTATATGAAATACTCCTTATAATTTTCCTTTTCAGAGCATGTGATTTGTGCATGCCGAATGTTACTAACTCTCTCTGTCCTGAATGTCAATGCGTCCCTGGCGATGGAACACAACGAATGGCTATAACTGTGAATAGAATGATACCTGGGCCAAGCGTACAAGTTTGCAAAGGAGATTATGTCGTGGTCGACGTTTCGAATCAATTAAAGTCAGATTCGGTAACGATCCATTGGCATGGATTATTCCAGAATGGTTCTCCACATTACGATGGAGTTCCTTACTTGACTCAATGCCCGATCCCAATTCAAACAACATTCAGGTAAATTACTGTTCTAAACTTCGGATTTTTGTAAGAGATATAAGCCTGTTAAAATTGTTTTTTTTTTTAAAGTACGTTAGAAGCAAAGTCCTTAAATGTAATGCCCGATCTTTTTTTTTAATAGATATCAATTTCATGCGAATAATTCGGGAACTCATTTGTGGCACGCTCACACAGGACCTCAGAAGTTAGACGGTCTGTTTGGCGCTTTCATTGTTCGAGAACCACCAGAAGAAGACCCCTCGTCCTCTCTTTATGACTATGATTTAGCGAATCATGTGATAATTATTAATGATTGGTTGTCGGAAGAGTCTACTAGTAGAATTCCAGGTCGCAGGGCTGGTCAGACGCGAACTAACGCCGAAGCGTATTTGATTAATGGGAAAGCAAAATTTACAGTAAGTATCAATGCGTTTTTATCTGATAATCATCACTACGGATCAGAGATTAGATATACTTCTAATTTTAGGATAAAAGTGGTGCTACAGCGAATATACCGCACGAGGTGATTACAGTAGATGCTAATCACCGCTACCGATTTCGTTTAATTAATTCATTCTGTACAACCTGCCCCGGGGAACTTACTATTGAGGGACATAATCTCACTGTGATCGATTCCGATGGGCAACCAATAAAGCCCATCGTAGTAGATTCTGTTGTTTCTCTTGCAGGTATAAAGTGAATAAATACGTTTTCTCGTATTGGTGCAAATTTGCAACATGAGATTTGTTTCAGGAGAAAGATACGATTTTGTTATTAACACTAATCAAAAGCCTGGCGCTTATTGGATACAACTTCGAGGGTTGGATGATTGCAGCCATGTGCAACAGTTAGCAATATTGCAATACGTGGGTGCACCTACTACCCCACGTACAGAGGAACCTCACAGTCCACTGCCTTCTGAAGTTGTAAGTCACATTTATGGATAGAATGATTACTAGACAGCAAATTATATGCATCTTGCGAAAATCTGATATGCAGGAAATATAAAGAATGCACGTAATGTGCCTTATTATTTTGAACTATAGGCATTAGACATAACAACTAATGAATGTTACGAGCCAATACGCAATAAGGGCTGCGTTAAAGAAATGCAGCATGCTTTGCCAATTGAGCCAAAACTCTTGCAAGAAGAAGCGGATGTGAAATTAGTTATCCCTATAGGCTTGCACAAATACGAAGATAATGAATTTTACACTCCTGATACATACAAGAATTTTATAGGTAAGATATATTATAAGCTAAATCTCATTGAAGATTTGGTGAAGAACAACTATTGATAATTCTTTTTAATTTCTTAGTAACAAGATCGGGTTCGGCGGTGAGCCAAACGCTAAGTAATATAAGTTCAGTTGGTCTACCGAGCCCGCCCCTATCTCAAATGGAAGATGTTCCTCAAAGTTTGCTCTGCAACGCTGATAATTTACCATCACATTGTAGCTCAGACAGAGTATGCGATTGCGCTCACGTAATCAAAGTACCATTAAATTCCGTCGTGGAAGTCGTGCTAGTCGACGAGTGTAAGTGCGAGATGATCATTTAAATAAACTAAAACAAACATGCTAAAGTTCTAAATTCCAAATATTTTGTTTAACTGCAGTCGATGCGGCTCATGTTCGTCATCCCTTCCACCTACACGGATTCGTGTTCTATGTCATGGCAACGGGACAACCGTTAGGGCCTACTGTAGCAGGTGGGAAGAAAATGACAGTGGATGTTTTTAATGAATTGGATGCAGCGAATCAAATAGATAGGAATTTAAAATCCCCGCCAGCCAAAGATACGATGGGGATACCAAATAACGGATACGCTGTACTCAGATTTTATGCTAACAATCCAGGTATTCATTAACAGAAATAAAGATTCTTTATGACCACGATTTATGACCACGATGGAATTTTATGTTAAAGGTTTCTGGATGTTCCATTGTCATCAACTATTTCATCTTCTGGCTGGTATGGAACTTACGTTCCAAGTAGGAGAGCTAACGGATATGCCGAAAACACCTGAGAATTTCCCGAGATGTGGACATTTTAAACCGGCTATTATCTCGTAGCTTTATAGAAATTTAAATGCGAGACACGTCAAAGAAATTCTGAAACTTAATTGAATAATTACAGTACCTTTTATAATCCTGAAGCATCCGTTCCATAAGATTAGGATTAGGCAGACGGAAGATTTGTTTCGGCTGCATCTATTAAAGAATTAAATGGAGTGATCAAGATCTCTCTATATTACGTATAACAGTGGGAAAATGCACGAAAAGCGAGGCAAACGGAATTAATGAAAGAGATAAAACATACGCGATGAGAAAATACGTAACGTGACAAGAATAATGTATAAATATATGAAATATATAATATTATAACTCGGCAAGAATTGTGTGGTTAGACGCGAGAAATCAAATACCTTTTTGTACTCTACGTGCTTGACACAAATAAAGAAATGTCCACTGTCTTTCTAGATGACCATCGTGTAAATAACGAACAGAACTGAGTAATGGAACACAATAAAACAATAAAATACAACAGTTGCAACAGAACACAAGATATTTTACATGCAAATGTACACAACGGATAACTTTTCGAATAGCGCCATTTGCACGGCAATATGCTCTCGCGCATGCGGCACATGCGCAGTTGGCTGTCACGTGACGCGAAAGCGAGCAATCACAGGGGACAGCCCGCACATGCGCAGACAGTTGCCCGCGTTAGGTGAGCATTGTTGTGCGTGAGTGTTTAAGCTGAAGTTTAAGTGTTAATTAATATGCAAAATGAACAGTATTCCATGTAATCTGTGTCTTTACATCGAAATAGATTGATAATGTACCTCTGCAAAGTTAATACGCGTGTTTTAAGTCCAACGTTTGTTTTGATGCTGAATGCAGCTAAGAGGAAACTGAGGGGCCTCCGATGAAACTTACTGTTTGCAGTTGGGACGAACATCGCAATGCAACGAAAATGAAATTAAGGTATGGTTTAGTTTATTTTAAATATAGCAGATAGTAGACATGCGTTTTTTTGAAATCTATTCTACATATAACAGTTAGTAGGGTCATACTTTTTCGAAGGGTTATCGCCAACGGTTTAGTCTGTCATTTCACCGCTAGATGGTCATACCATGCACTCTTAAGTAGTTAACTCTTGTAATTGCAAGATATAATTAATTATTAACTTTTAGAACTGAATTTCGTTAATTATACTTTCAAATATATTCTAATGATATAACTGTCACGTATTGTCTCGAAATATTCTAAGCGTTTTGATATTAATCACCACCGAGTAATTATCGACTTAATTAGCACCACAAGGTTAATCTCACTGTTTAATTTTAACTTTATAAATAATTTGTAGGTATACGATTACTGGTATTATAAAATCGTAAAATGAGAATACGAGTTTTTTATGTTCTTTTTGTTTATTGCTCAGTCATTTGAATATCAATTTTTTTTGTTATAAAGTTCCATGAGTATCTTAATTGTTAGACAAATATCTTATTGATCTATTTAAAAAATGTAGAAGCCGTCCTCAGGTTGTTCTTGAACTTCCGGGTTACTGAGGAAGGTTTGTTGTCTGCTGATCCAGTCAGTGAAAGATGATACTCTGGTGTATACGTCGGGTTTGCCGACAGCACAGGGTTGTCCGAAGGAAACGATACCGACTTGAACATCCTTAATAACCAGGGGACCGCCAGAGTCACCCTAAAATAGAAAATTAATTAACATATCGTTCACGATCACAAATTGATTGTTTCTCATAAAATAGGTAATTCATTTCTGAGCTCCTAAGAATTTTCGGTTTTAGTTTGCAAATCCAAAGTAACATTGAGAAGGAATTCATATGTTATGTCTTTAATTAAAGAGAAAATTATACTTACGTGGCATGCACCTTCGCCGACTTTCGTGTACGTGCAGATGTGGGAACCTTCTACTCTCCAGTGGGCCTGTTTGCACTTAGCCTGAGTCTCGATAACCAAATTGATCCATTGTAGGTTGTCTGGGACGTTTCCATTGACCTAAAATTGTAATTTATCCAGAATTAAGATCATAAGAATTTCACTTAGTTACGGTTCTGATTCTTGACTCTTCATATTTTTATTTCCTTAAGAATTTCCATTAGTTTCCGGTTCTAATGTTTGTTAATTCTTCATACAACTCAAATCTTTGCTCTACTTACTTTGACGGTTCCCCAACCAGACAGGATGCATGGAGATTTTTCGTAGCTAGTGCTTCCCGTAGCCAATTTGATGGGTTTAACCAAGTTGGTGAACGTGATGTCTTTATTTACACGGATTATAGCCACGTCATTGACTAGTCTGAGCGTGCTAAAGTCGCGGTGAGCAACAATCTTTTCTGCTGTGTAGGCATCTCCGGGTTGTTTTACTTGAGTGGTTCCAGCGTGTACGGTGACTGTGCTAGGGCTGCTTATTCTGCGTAACAAATAGAAGATACTTGTTAGCTCAGTAAGATACCAACTTTCAAATGAAATGTGTAAAATTTGATAGAAATTGAAACATACCCCTCAACGCAGTGAGCCGCAGTGAGGATGTAACGTTTGTTAATGATAGATCCACCACAGAAGTGACGTCCATTTTTCCTCAGAGATACCTGATAAGGGAACTGACCAACTGAGGCATCCTTGCCGCCAACAATTTGGCTATCGATATCTCCGGGGAAGCCTAAACTCAAAAAGAAAATATAATCATAGTTTGATTTAGAAACTTTGCTTGAAATATTCGACAGTAATTGAAACTTTTACTTGTTTAAGGCGAAAGATTAGCAATGGGCTCTATGGCATTAAAATGCATTTCAATTTTTTCTATCATACTATTTGATAGAAGAAGTGAATTTTAATACAATGAATTCTACTGTTAATTTGAAGTTGTACTCATTTGCAATATTTCTGTAAATGCATAAAATTCCCTTTAATTATGAGTTTACTGATTACTCACCGTAAGCGGCAACCGCAAGGCAGAGCACGAATATGGCACTGAGGCTGTTCATGATTGTAGGATAACCAGGACAGCTGATGGAAACTGCGAGTACTGATCACTTTATATACGGTTCGACGATGTATAACATTGATAAGGATGAACAAAGTACTGGGGACGATTAAGCGTAATCAAAGAGAATCACGTTCGAGATATCTATACGTAAAAGTTCAGTAGCTTTGATTATAAAAACAAGATAGTGTTGGTATCGGATTCTTTCTTTTTTCGAAAGAGACAATTAATCTGATAAGCTCGATACGGATCGGTTGATACTTCTTTTCACAGACGTCGCGTGAACAATTGATAAATATAATCTTTTAATTAGCGTAAAATGTCTGACCGTTCTATCGATTGTTTAATTAAGATATTTGGAGGCGAACGTGAAACGGTTAAAGTCGATAACGAGTAGTTCCTGCAATTATTTTTGTTCACGTGTAATTGCAAAGCGTCTCTGATTAACTCGTTGTTTATTGTGGTATGTGAACGTAGCGTAATGCGGTTCCCCAGTTTCATCGTTTCAAAACTTTTGGAGACGTCCAACTTGTTCATGCGCAACACAAGTAAAAACTTTGTAATGAGCAGAACGAGCGGAGGGACGATGTTTGCAAATCATTAGTTCGCCGACGAGGGCTGAGGGTTGCCCAGAGGGTTGGAAGTCTGCGGGTGTCTTACACGCTTATTATTACTAAGCTGTATCCAAGACGTCTTCGTTTAATTAATTACAACAACATCACGTTTGATATTCTGTTGTTAACTTAAAATTCTCGTTGTATTTAAATGGAACTCAGAAACTCGGAGTACAGATGTCAACTCGTGTCTCCACGAAACCGGTTATAACTTGAAATCTTTAATCTGAATCCGAATATATTATTAAACAAGTTAACGATGAATTGTTCCTCGGAGTTAAAAAGCTATGTAAGGCACACAAAATGAATTTGAAATCCTTATGAAATTAAGTGTCAAAGATCAATAGGATATTTCATTGAGGGAACGTTTAATAGAATAGGTGGTAGCGAGTAATTTCGTTCATTGTGTATTCTACAAATGAATACATCCGAGTGTTCCTGGTAATTCTCGGTGCGTCCAGGGGGGATTTCGCGTTCCCTAAGGATCAGAGAAAGCGATTGCGAATAACAAGAACCCTTCGCCTGTGCCACAAGTCTTGATCCTGTTAACGGGATCATCCGAACGCCGCTGATAGAGCGAAAGACCGTGAGATAAACCGACTCCCTCGGTGTTATTTCGAGGTCATCCGATCAATCCGAAGAAAAAAGGACACTATTTCTTCGGAGATAATTTTTCGTTTAATTGTTTCTTTATGCAGTTTAAAAATGAAATTATGCTCGTTATTTTATTTTATTGTTAGGGAAATATTGATTGAAAGACAGTCGTCTAGAATGAATACCAATAGAGTTTCTGAATATTCGTGGCGCGGTTAGCAAATCAGATTTCCCAGCGTTAGGCCGATTCGCAATGCTCGGTCACCGTATTTACATATGCATATCATTTGTCGTATCGCAGGGGAGGAAGCTCAGCGGCAGTAATATCCCAGAGGACTCTCCATACATCCAAATCGCATTACCGCGCTGCCCATTTCGTGCTAAGGTACGTCGCGCATCGTACGAACGATTTGATATGCGTGCGGTATAACCGAGTTAACAATCCGCTATGACAGATGGTGATCCGGACCATTTCCCGAGCTCTCCTATCCATTGTCGCTGCGATCAGTAATTTTTCGAGAATACAGGAGAATTGTATTTAAATACTAATTATAATTGGTAGAGAATTGTTGTTGAAAAATGCATCGTCGACTGTTCTATCGCGTAAGAGGGGTGTAAAATATAGCCGCGAGCGTCACGCAGGAGAACAATTTCGATGATTACCGGCTCCGAAACAACGGAACCCACCCCCGACTCGCGTCGAAATTCGCCGAAAGAGACAAGAGAATTTCTTCGACTCGTTCCACCGGTGTCCTCCTTGCAACCAATTTTTACAGCGGGTCAGGCGAGGCTGGTATAATCGCTGTCGAAAAATTGCCGAACGTCTCCCCACGGAGTTTCGGTGCTGGTGTCGAGAGATCGATGGGAATCTGCGGAGTCGTGGGTGCGACGACCCGAGGAACGTCGTCGTTACGCACGGGTCAAGCCGCAACGAGTGCTCCTCAGTTCGCGGTGGTTACTTTTATGCCTCGTAATTATACATTCTTACCGTCGGTTTCGGGCTTAGGACCAAATTGGCCAAGCTTTTCGCGCGCCTCTCCCACGATCGTTTCAACTAAATATTGTATTATTCCTACAAATTACATTCTTGCCTTTCCATCTGATTCTCAGGTTCATCGATTTCTCTTCGAAATTAAACAAATGTTTTACGAGGTAGGAGATTAATGATTAGGAAAAGATTTGAGGAGTAGCAA
>SHCU01000358.1:15704-27314 GCA_004307685.1 Ceratina australensis
GTAATATAATAACTTGAAAGCACTCGCAAGGCTACAAAACTAATTAGTCAAAACAATTTAAGAATTGTCTCAAAAAGAAACAAGTATTCAAGATGTCTAACCTTTAATACAATGAAAGAAGTTTAACTCGGGTTCAATGTAAATACGGATATACGAGATGCAAATAACGAACGTGTGATTATGGCACGCAATGCTACTATCTTAAATGTGATAATCATTTCACGAATCCATTTCAAAACCGATATATTAATTCACAATTCTAATAATCAAACGCAGCCTGGAGTAGCGGTGACGCCGGTGACTCTAATACAAACGGCGATTTTGATTGGCTACCGGCTATTCGCAGCGGTGCATGCTTATGGCGCGAAAATTCGAATCTATTCCGCCCTCAATTCCAGAAATTGAATTATATCCATGCTTTTAATACATTTTAAGCTCTATTATTTACACACCGAGATCCGAGTATTAGCTTTCAACGAGAATTGATGATCTCATATGTAGAGCTACTACCTGGCATACAGTGAAAAAGAAGACGGAGACGGGCGTGATAATCGTTTATTATAAATAACTATTAACACGTTTTCCAGTTCACGTACATCTTACGTATTACTTTTTTGTTTTTGCTTCGTTCATTGCTTAGGAATCCATGCAATAATATACGTTACAATGGAGCATTTTTTTTTTGTTTATCCAGTTACTTCGGAATTACAAACATTTACTTGTAATACGGTATAGTTACTCGTGTCACGATTATTTACAGAAAGAACGATCATCGATATACTGGTGGCGCAAAAAAGTTCGACCAGTAAATTTTACAACTAACCGTAATTATATCTCGCTGATTAGAGAACGGGTCAATACTAATTATACGGAGCAGGAATCCGAATCGCGCGTCCTGTTTTCATTTATTCGCTGACGCTTGCTGCGTCCACGATAAATACCATCGCCGTTTTATGTTTTTTTCTCATTTTTCGTCGAATATCGTTTTATCAAATGCAACGGTATTTCGGATCGATCCGAATGTCCACAGCTCTATCTTTATCTACGCGAAACTGTCAGATCAGTCCATGGATCTACTGTTTTCGCTTCCGATCAGTTAAAAAAAGAAAGGAAAGGAAAATTAAAAACAAAAAAAGAAAGAACGATTGGAAAAAGAAAAACGCATCGTTGCTCGAATGCAAATGTCAGTTATTTTTTTAACTTTAATCGAACGCAAGGCAGCTCTGAAATAAAATCTGGTCTTGTCGTTATTCGATGAAATCGTTGAAAAGGAAACCGGTGTTGAAAAATATTCGATCGTTTCTCGGAGCTATTTTCAACTGAACGCCAAACGCGTAGTCTCTTTTTTTTGTGATTTGTTTTTTTTTATATTTTTTGCTTTTTAATCTACTTCTTATCGTCTGTAAAAAATACAAGTGCGGACCGTTTTAATTGATGCAGGCACGATAAATATATTAAATCACACTGCGCACACGTATCAAGTGCTAACTGCATCATGCGTTTCAATTTTCTGCATCGTTATTATTATCTCTACTCGCGAATTGAGCGCAATGCGACGCTGAGCTAAACAACGGTTGAGACGATTCACAACGGAAAAATGAAAAGCGCAACGGGTAAACGAGATCGTGAACTGGCCGTAACGGAAAGAGCGACGGTCACAAAATTAGTAGACTCGCACAAAATCGCCGTAAACAAGTGTAATTACTTCGTCCGCGATCGCGCGCGATTTTCACTGTTTGTTTCGATGATACCCGTAGCCGTTCGTTCGATAAAATGAATTTCACATCGTTGTTCGGTACAGTATCGCGCTCGTCATGATCGTTTTCTCTCCACTTTACCGGAACCCGGTGTCGCGTGTCATTTAAAGTCAGTCGCATTGCATGGTAGAAGGGGGGAAGGATACCGGCTACGTAAACGAGGAACACGTATAATAAATATCGAATAACAGTTGTTACTTATAGTAATACGAAGTAGTAGAATGCAGCGTACATATAGAATAGCAGTAGCCACAGAGAGAATCTACTACGTACGAGTTTTTCACATTCATACTAGATTCTTTTACTTTTGTTTAATCGTTGGCTATTTATCGCACACTTACCGTTTTCTCTATTAGCGTCTCGTCACAATCTTTCCCCATTCTTCTCTCCTCTTCGAACACGCACTCTCTACATAGGTACACTTGCGAATCTCTCTAACCGACTCACCCATTTCACATCACACACACTCAGGCATACTATATTTTTCATCGTATCATCTTCGTTCCCTCTCGTAATTCTTGTTTCGTCTCATATCGCCAAATGTGTTTCAACGAAAAGATACCAGTGATCAGTTTTCCATTCATCTTGATTCATCCGTCAATCAACTGAAAATTTGACCACAGTACTAGGACTTCCCGCCTCTCTTCGCCTCTCGGGTCAGCCCGTTAATTTTTTCGTTCGTCGATTAACATAAACAATATAGACTTTTCAAAATGTCCAACAATGTCTATTAACATCCTTTAGCTATTCACACACTTCCGAAACCATCTTCTCCATCTCAACGTCCGTGTCGATGTCGTGATGTACATGATTACTGGCACTGGCGTTGCCGATGGGACCAACGGCGTTGCTGATCGATGTGAAAAGCTTCGGTTCCGCCACCGTCGACAGTGGTGTGCTCGTTGTACCCAGTGACGTGCTCGTTATAACCAGTGGCGTGCTCGTTGTACCCAGTGGCGTGTTCGTTATACCCAATGGCGTGTTCGGGGTACCCGGCGTCGCGGACAGTTCGATCGGCGAGCCCGGTGACGCGAGCGGTTCTACCAAATCCTCCAGACCCTCGGGAGTCGGTAGCTTGCTCAGCTCTTCCCTCAGCAGGCTGTAGTGTCTCTATACAAGCGACAACAATGAATTTAACATTTAAAATCTAGATATATGATAACGCAGCAAGAAATGTTTTGTCACTTACTCTTAAAGCTAATGCGTTTAGAGAGAGAGTACGGCCGAATCTACGATCCGATCCATGCAGTTCCATATCCCTTATCCATCCTTCCAGTTGTGCAACTATCTCGTGCCTCTTAATCCAGAAGTGAGTATGTATTATCTGCAATCATAAGTAACAGATTTAGCATAACATTATAATTTGATAAGAACGGAGAGTGTGTCGAGGTATTTAAGAAAGCGATGTAAGGAGAAAAGGCAGAGTAATTCGCCGTAATTACCTCTTTGAAACAGGGACATGGATTGCGAATTTGATCGAGCATCGCCCATTTAGCGGTGGCTTGGCAAACATTCGCGTTGTACTCTTGACTAGACTCAGCTCCACGCGTTGTACCCCGTGACCGTTCGTATCCTGGTTCGTTGAAATAAGGCTCTGACACTAAGATCAGCGACTGTATCGATACTAAGACCTGCGCGACACCGAACACCTTAGTTAAATCGATCATTTAAGTTAAATTGCGTTAGCTCGTAGACAGACGTTTACCTGCAGGAAACTACTAGTATGTGCATTCCATTTCTCCTCCGGACGGCCGTGCCACGTATTCAGCACGCTCAAACAGACCTTTCCGTCGTTGTACAAATTCGGATTGAACCGTACTGTGTGGCGTCCAGTAGTTTCCAGATTAATTAACATCGGACTGTTAGGATATTCCGGAGGGAAATACACGTCGAATTGGAAGCATCCGTTCGCGTATGGTGTTTCCGCAGGCCCTGTTATGAGTACCTACGCGTACGAGAAATAATTAATATTGTTGTCGATTTGATCATCGCTCATTTCATTCGATACCTACCTTCATCACGTCTAATCTGTCCGCGTCGCATCTGACGAAAACGCTGCTGCTATACGAGAGAGGTAACGCCGTGGAGAGCGTGACGGCCTCCTGTGCTAATCTCTTCACCCTCATGGGGTGACTTCTCTCGCCGGCTGCCCTCATAGTCGACTCGAAATGGTATGACACGGCGAACTTGTAACCGCCAGCTTCCGGGTTCTCGGTGATCATTTCATACGTGTCGAACTGTAAGTTCTTCATAACTTCGATGTATCGTTGTTCGATGGACCGCAAAGGCAATTCGAGAGAGGTGGGACTGGGGCCGGGTAACTCTTCCTCGATTCCCGACAGCCTCGAGGTAGCGTTTTGTACTATAGTAGCGCTTTCTTGAATGTCGGGAATCAACGTCGCTAAACCTTCGTCCTGCTCGGTGTCGTCCAGATATTTGAACACCGTTTTTGATTTGTTGTTCCTCGTGCGGTTGATCTTGTGAACGTACGTGTCGACGCAGACCTTCATGCTGGAGAGCAGCGACACGATGGACGGTTCGGTCGATTTACCGCCTCTTGGTAGCAAGAGAGGAGCCAGTTGGCTCGACAGCGCCATAGCTCGGAGCAGCTGTAGTACAGCACGATACAAAGGAATATGCCTGGCCATGTCCAGTACCGAGTCATTCCTCAGGTACGACGACAGGGCTGGCAGTAAACACGATCGAGCTAACAGATCGGGGAACGAAGCTGGCAATTCTCTTTGGGTCTGACCACCGGTACCGATATAACTCGCCAGCACTTGTAATAATACTGTAACGTGTTCCTCCTCGGATCTCTGCCGCATCAGAGCTTGCTCGACGTTCCAAGACTGCTGGATGGACCCGGTACCGAATCCGGTACCCTTGGCCCAATATGAATGCGAGTTCTCGTCGCTGCGTCCAGCTTCGCCCTGGCTTCCGCCAGCTCTCTGCTCCGTGCTTTCGTTCGGGTTCGTCTGATGGGTGAACACGGCCAAACAGTTGAGCAGTAGAAGCATAGCGCCTACTTCGATGGTAGTTTTACGGAGAAGCAGGCCATCGTCGGTGGTCACAGGCGTGGCATCAAGCAGTTGCTTCAAAACTTGGAATGGCAACGTCGGTAACAGCGCGGCTAGCGGCGACGTCAATACCTCGCCTCCTTCGCCGTCGTCCGAAACACCTAAAGCCAAGCGTAGAAGACACTGTGCCCGTTTACGATCTCTCAACAGCACCTCCGCGTAACCGGGAAGTCTAAGGAAAAGTCCGAAGGCGGCGAGGGAATGAGGTGGCATATACGCTGCTGGAGATGAAGCCCACGACGTTGTGTTGCTTCCACCTTCTTGTGGCACCGCGACGACTTCCCATACGTCGTCGTCGGTTACTTTGACCCAGTCCTCGCACGTCTGCTCCGGTGACGATATCGTCGGTGGTGGTGGCCTGGAATCCCTGTACATCAACGGCAAATGCCTTGCAAGTACCGCTAAACCACCGCCCGCACTAAACACACCCAATGAGCTCTCTATGCTTCTATAATTCAACAGCTCGCTGTCGGTCTGTTTCGTTATGTCCTCTTTCGAATCCTTATTACGTTGACGCAGTATGAGATGTAGACAAGGTTCCGATAATGATATCCCACTGTCCTCAGCGATAGCCAGGAGCTGCGCAATGGTCAATTGCGGAGGCAAGGGAGTGTTCGGTCGCGACGAATGTGTTAAATATTGTTGATTGGCAGAATTGTTAGAGCTCTGTTGAACGTTGTTACTAGTAGTCGCCGACGTTTTGCTAGTACTCGCTGCGCACTCGGGAGAATGTCGTAATCTTCTGATAACGGGACCGCGGGCTTGCGATCTATTCGACGCTTCTTTAGCCCTCTTATCTTTCGCCGTATTCCCGGCTGCTACGCTAAGTGCATCTACCAGCATAGTACGGATCTCTGATTCCCAAACCTCCCTGTTATTCGTCCGGTTGTTACTTGTCCCGCTCTCGTTACTCTTGTACGTGTTTGGTAACAGCAGAAAAAGCCATGTACCGGATACTTGTTGTAATATGTCCGCCACTGTCGACTGAGTGGACATGTATAACAGCTGATGATAATGACCGAGCGGATGAGCTGGGTGCGGAGGCATAGACAGCATACTATAACTGGCCGCCGTGTTCGAAACTTTCATCGGTGCATCGGAAGTTACGGAGACTAACACTTTCTCACCTTCTAGTAATAATTGCAGGATCAATCGTCTAGTGAAACTAGAAATTCCGTGAAGATACCGCGAACTAGAAGTCGTTCGTTGTTGAGATATGACGTCGGTCAGTAACTCGGCTAATAACTTTTGATTCTCGAGGTGACACCAGCAACATCTCGATAAAAATTTGATCATCGCGCTTTCCAACGACGCGTACGAGATGCTTGTCTTGGAACATCTCAACGAAGAGAGAGATGGATTTTCTAAAGGTCGATTACTGAGAAGAGAGAGCAACGGTAACCAAAATCCACGGCCCTCTTTACCGAGCCAATCCCGCATTCTACCTTCCGAGCATACGAGCGTCAAAAATTCCAATACCATCGCTATACTTTCCGGCTCGGTCATACATAATCCGCTTATCTGGCTGTTCGTATCCATCGAAGACTCACCGACTTTATGGTTGTCCGTTAAACCTCCTAAACTGCTGCTCATGGAACTATCTTCCTCGGACATTCGTCTACTTTCCGGCTGTTCTTGTCGCGTGCTTTCCAAGTTGCAGAAGTCGGTGATCAAGACGGTCAACAAAGCAGGGAGTCCAGAATCTATCAGTTGTTGAATACCCGGCGGAGAGCGTGCAGCCGCAGCTACCGTTAACAGCTGTCCTTCTGTTAAATTTAATCGCTTGTATTCCGATAATACGTAACGATAGTACCACTCCTCGCCATTGTATTCACTCTTCCTATCGTCCGTTTGTCCCTCTCGTTCCTTACGATCGTCCGAAATAGACGCAGAATTAACTGTGGCCATGTTAGGTACCAATATTTGTACTTTCTGAAGGAGTAACGGGAACAACGTTGGTCTTACGTAGCAGAACGCGCAGAGAACGGAATCCACCGCTTGTTTCAAGGCCGAACCCGTACCCAGGATCAAGGTCCACTGATACAGAGCGTTGAAAAGTTCATCGGACAACAGGGCTGGTAAATCGTAATCTATATTCTGCTGCTGATGAGCTTCCCATACGATGGAAGACACGCAATGAATATATACAGCAGGCGGATTGATAACGTTGGGTCCATTGCTGGGCCGAGAGGTTCCGTTCACTGCTGATGCGTGAAGCCAAGAGAGCACTGCGATCATACGAGCTTCCGTGGATGAATCTTGAATAGAGCACAATTGTTGGAGTAGCTCGACGACTAACTGAACGGTCGACGTTTCCTGCGTGGTTCCGGTGCCTTGGTAGAAAGATGTGGACCTGTTATTCAGTAAAAGCCCAATGAGACGTAATCCAAGTTCACGGGAGTGCAATCCTAGCTGCATCAGCACCCTTTCCAGATTCGGAGTGAAAAGAGACGGAGCTGGTAGTAATAAAAGGTTGCAACATGCCTCGATGAATCCATCGACCGAAGCCGCGGAATTCAGCACCTTCACAGCGAGATTGCTGTTCAACGTGCTCACGGATAAACACTGATGCAACAAACGTAACCAGCCAAGACTCGTTTTAGTGAGTTGCTCCTCGTCGATGACATCGTGACTCGTTTTAATTTCACCGAACGCTGCCGTGCCTAATAATCTTATCTGACTCAAACTGATATTAGTCGAATCCCGCGGTTTGTACAAGCGTACAAGCACAGATGTTGCCACCTCCGGTTGTGATAACGTGATCCGTATAAACGTCAGACCCGCCGTGGGCATCGGCGGGCAAACGGGTGTCAGCAGACTATTGCTTTCCCTCGAAACTTCAATAGCAACGGCTGATGGACACGTCGCCAGAGACGTGAGATGCGGTTGCAGCTCGACTTTTCTTAATAGTATGGCACAAGGTAAAGTGATCGTAAGATCGACCCAAGCCTCATCAGGGTAGCAATGATACAGCCACGCGGCCGTCCTCGCTCGTTTGTGCGGCGTAGAACTTTGTATAAGAACGTCAGCCGATTGCGCGGTTGGATTTAACCAAGATATCGTTCCCAGAGGTGCGAAGTTTAGCAGACCGTCTTCGTAAGTCTCTAGAGTGTTCACGGATTTCTTGCTACCCGAAGAAGAGGTTGGCAATCCGCTTGGAACGTTCGAAAGATGCTCCATTACCATCGCGATCACTCCGGGCGAAGAAGCGGCAGCATTGCCACTGTTGCTAGATTTCACCAAGTTCTCGCATAATACTTTAACGCCGCCCATCGCTGTGAACATCGCCAGCGAGATCTCGTTGTCCAGAACCCTCAGAATGTACCACAGAAGCGGTTCCGATAATTGCATAACGCCTAACTGACGATCCAATCCTCTTTGTCCGCACGATGAAGAAAGATACTGGTAGAGAGGATTGAGGACCAAAGAGCGGTTGCTCGCTTTCTTCGAGAGAGTTGTCAAAAGTTGGAACGTAGCATCCGGTATCGAAGCAGGATCGCCGAGCTCGGTTGCTGTCCCTGCTCCGGCACTTTCGCCGAGGAGCATAGCTAAAGACGAGCCGGTGCTATGACCAAGAGCGCCCAGCAATCGCATCATGGTAGGCTCATGTTGCAAAACTGTAAAATTATAAAACGTTAGGTACCGTGCTTACGTTAATCGAGTTTCTCTACGTACCACTGTCCGCAACGCATCGCACGCAAGGCTTGCTGGATGAACATTGTTGACCGCGGGAAGAGGACTGTTGCTCCGCTACTTTGCTTTCATCGGTTTGTGAAATATTCGCTTTCAGCTGACTGTCGCCGACGTCAGACGCAGCATCAACACTCGTTTCCGACATATCGATCCTCATTGAGCTATCGGGTCGGCCGGTCTCTGGCAATGGTGTTTGAACAAGTCGGCAAACTAATTTAATAAGAGCCACGACCAGTGTATCCCACGAAGCGGGACGACCCTGCCTGGTGTCTCCACTGAATACACAAGCGAACAAGCCTCCGAAACCGCCGGATGAGTTCGCTACATCAACGGTACCTCCGCATTCAGCTTCGGCTATTGGGAAATATTCATGAAAAATTGTGCACAACGATCCGATGCTATCTTACGGCCGCTCATGAAATTACCTCCGGAACAGCTGACATAAGTGGAAACCAGTACACCAACACATTCCGTTATACTCATCGCAGTCCCTAAGTCGATGTTAGTGAAATTCAAGTTTGTTAGAGATGTTATTAGTTTGTATTGTGCGTCCAAGGGTCCTCTCCTCGCGGAGAGTGCTCCGCCAGGTTGTACAAGTTGATATATCACCCACAATAGGAGCTCCTTCAACGAGTTCCCTAAGACGCTACCGGGCGCAAACACGTCGCATCTCATCTTTAATCTAGCTAAAAAATCTCGTAACGCTTGGCAAACTGTAGGACCAGCCTGAACAAATAAAAGGTAACATTGAAATACAAGCGCACGGATAATGATAATTAGACGTAGAAACTTACCATGATATATTGCTTGTCTACGGCGTTCACATTTAACCCGCTACCGGAAAGTAAACGTAAAAGCATAGAGCCCAAGTTCGCTTCTTTTATTATACACCCAGCCATTCCGCCTAAGAGGCCATCCAACGGTTGTCTGCTGTTCGCAGCTTCCGCAGAATCTGTTTGCAAAGCTTGATTGCTTGCTAAGGTCAAGCACTGAAGAGCAAGGCACCATACTCGTAAAGAGACTCCTGGATGCCTATGGACGATAAAAGATTGTAATATAAAAATGTACATGCTGAAAATCATATATGAATAGAGATTTATACTCACCAAGATAATGCAGATATCAGGCTGGAGATAGCTGTAGAGCTCAATGGGATAACAGGCGTGAGTGATGGATCAAACTGATTCGAGGAACTGGATTGATCCGAGGAAGCATCCAAATTCAACGTCAACCAAAGTTGTAGAATAAGTTCCAAATTTGTTCCCGTGTTCTGTTACAATAAAAATGATACGTTAAGCATTAAATAAATCATGGTTTTATTTTACACTCCTACTTACTTGTAAATATAATTCCGTGAATATCTTGTCGAAGCATCTGGTAAATATCAATAAACTAGCAGACGTTGTGTCAGGGGTATTCCAAACGTCTTGGGTCTTCTCGTTCCAATTCGGTTCAGCTTTCGGCGTCGGCTGCTGCTGCTGCTGCTGCTGCGGATAAGATCGGCTCGATTCCGATGGTACCTTTCCATAAAATGCAAATGTTAATTTCATTCAAACAGAATTAAAATATCAAATAAAGATCATTAACTAACCCGTAGCGTACTGCTTATGCTGTAAGGTAAATTGTACATGCTGAACATAGACAATGTCCTCAACGACAGCTCGATAGCCATTTCTACACCGTATTCCAATCTTGCATCCATTGCCAAAGAAATTCTGTTAAAAATGGTATGATTAATTACACTAATTCAATTATGTTACGTTCAACCGTATAGATTCACTATACCCAGACATATTCACGTTCTTAGGCAGTGGATGGCCTTTCTTCAACATATTTTTCCCCCGTTCCAAGATATCGTCCAATAAGTCTTCGTATTCACTGTCATCGGACTCGAGAAGCGAAGGTAGAAATCCGTTTGATTTCGAGGTCGAAGCACCTGCCGATGGCACAACTATGCTGTCCAGAACGTCTTCCTCGCCTTCGCCTTCAGCGAAGCCCTCGTCGTTACCAAGCGAAACGCCACTATTGCTTGTCTCAGCGACGCTGCTGTATTCTTCGTCTGGCGTTCGATTTTTCTCAGTGACAAGTGGCTCGAACGTTTCATCAGAAGGACTCCCCTCGTGAGTAGAACACGCTTTCGGAACTAGTTTACCGCCTGAAATAATAAATGATTAATGAAGATTGGAAAGAAATGAATAATGAAGATGGAGAAAATAAGAAACACAGAAAAGTAAATAATGCAATCGAAGTTGATTCTTACCTTCCAATAAATCCTGCAAAAGGCACGAAACTGCGTGCGAAATCCAGACCGCGTCGGAGGTACCCGTTGCCAATCGGACTAATTTTAAGAGCAGTTCTTCGTTCATAAGCTCGCATAAGCTAATTGCAGGACGTGTAGATATCACTAGCCTAGCGACTACCTATATGGCACAACATACAAGAGTTTCAAAAAGTTGACCTTAGATAAAGCGTAGACGTAAAGCTTTCTGTTATATATCAAAGATCGTCAAGTATGTCTACAAGCTAAGTAACGTTTCAGTCATAATTTTGTATCGTATTACCAAGCAAATGTACGAATAGGGTGTCAGTGAAATTCGTTTATAAATAGGTGATGTGCGCAATGATAAAATATTCGTATAAAACGAGTTTGCATACCTTGCAAGCTAGTAGGAACATATCCACGTTAGCAGAACTGTACAAAATGAGAGTGATGAGTCTGCGTGCAACGGGTAGAACATGTTGATGCGAGAGGTTGGATATATATTCAACGTCCGTATCCGCCGCCTCTGAATTGCTGGAACTTAAATAGAAACTAAATGTCAAAAACTGTAAATTATAAATTTCCTTTCGCGTTTTATATGAAATTCCTCTTTGAGCACCTTGGGTTCTGTTGTACTTGCGAGCTGCGAGAAGTGTTCAGCACATCAGGTTTGCGAATACTAAAAATATCTTTGAAATGCTTGCTAGAATTTTGTTTGAACGTCTTCTTAAAGAATTGCTCTTGCGACTTTAATGTCGCTTTCATCTTACTGCATAATGAAGCGGTGTGGGTGGACAGATTGGCCAATCCCTGTAAAATTTAC